>PVHY01002212.1:67038-132761 GCA_004024945.1 Uropsilus gracilis | reverse complement strand
AAAACTTGGGCAAAACTCTCCATGAACTACAGTTCAGAAATCCATTTCTGGAAACATCCACAGACGGCAAAAAAATGAAGGAAAACATAAACAGATGGGACTACATCAAACTGAAAAGCTTCTGTACAGCAAAAGAGACAACAGAAAAAACTAAAAGATGCCCAACTGAATGGGAAAAAATCTTTGCTCTCCACATGAGCGATAAGGGTTTAATAACAAAGATCCACAAGGAACTCACACAACTAAACAAAAGCAAAACAAAAAGCCCAATCAAAAAATGGGGAGAACTAAAAAGACACTTCTCCAAAGAGGAAATACAAATGGCCAACAGGCACATGAAAAAATGCTCAACATCGCTAGTAATAAGAGAAATGCAAATCAAAACCACAATGAGATACCACCTTACACCAGCAAGAATGGCCCACATCCAAAGAATAGGCAACACAAATTGCTGGTGAGGATGTGGAGAGAAGGGAACACTATTACACTGCTGGTGGCAATGTAAACTAGTTCAACCACTATGGAAAGGGGTGTGGAGGACCCTCAAGCTAATGAAAATGGAACTACCATTTGACCCAGCAATTGCTCTTCTGGGAATCTACCCAAAAGAAACCTCAATGTGGGTACAAAAGGACACCTGTACCCGGATGTTTACTGCAGCACAATTTATAATTGCAAGGTCATGGAAACAACCTAAATGCCCCAAAACAGAGGACTGGATGAAAAAAAATGTGGTATATATACATGATGGAATATTACTCATCAATTAAAAATGACAAATTGGACGATTTCATAACAACATGGGTGCATTTAGAAGAAATGATATTAGGAGAAACAAGCCATAAAGAAAAAGGCAGAAACCGAATGGTTTCACTAATGTATGGGATATAGTGAAAAAAGAAAAGAAAAGAAAAGAAATAAATAAAAGCCTTGAGGAAAGTCAAAACAAGCTAAGCACCAAAATGAAATGCACAACTATGAACAGGAGGGAAAGGGGGGGAAGGGAGAGGAGGGAGGGGGGGCAAACCCTTGAGATTACAAAGTTGTGAAATTTATATATAAATAAAAAATATATATATATATATATATAAACACCTTGTCAAGATGTCTATAGTCATGGAAAAAACACACAGAAGTATAATATATGAAAAAATTAATTTTTAGCCATTGTAAAACTAAAATTAGTCAAAAAGTTGTTATATCTAGAAAATATTCTAAATGATTTATATGAATAAATTTATTTAAATTTATCAATCAAGGGATTATGTAATGCTACCTAATTCATAGCCAACAAATGTGAGTCACAGAAAATGAATTAAGTAACTTGTCTCTACTCCCGCAGCTAGAATGTGATAGAGAATTTTAAAGCAGGTATTCTGACACTCTATCCTAATAATAATAACAATAATAATAATAATGATATAGGATACCCTCTCTTAGATATGTTTACGGTTTGCTTCACCAAATTGCTTTCACAGTCTTTTCAGTATTAAACATGAAGCCTAAGTGACTTGTTTGTTATCTGTTAAGTAAAAGAAGACAATGATGGTCTTATAATATGACATTGATCATCCATAAATCTAGTGAAGGTATAGGCACTGACTAACATAACCTGGTTATAACTCTAGCATCAAAACTCTAGTTTTCTATAACTTCCTAAGTTTTTAATAACTAGCCTAAGATTTACCAGTCTAAGAAATACCAAGCTAAGCTGTTAACTTTTTTTTTCTTATCTTTTGGGTATTCCTCCCACCTCCCCCATCCCACCACCCTGGTCTCTCCATCTCTTTTTTCACTGCCAGTTATTGTTCAATATTTAGTCCCTTGGGTTTTCCTCTTCTTCCCTGGAGCAATGTCCTTTTGTCCAGTGTGGATGTGGTTTCCTGGGACACAGTAGCTTGTGCTTAGTTTTCCAAGTGTCTTTTCGCTGCTGGTCACCAGTTCACACATAACTGTGTCCTTTCGGTGCCTCCTCCTTTCTGGTCAGCCGCTCCAATGCAGTTTCTGTCATATTTTCATCCTTCTTTGTTTTGTAGTTTGGTTGTTGGAGTTGGCAGTGTTTCTCCAAGTCAATATTTGTGCACAAAGTTTCTAGATCAGGACAGGCACTGGCAGATGGTTGGTGGTTCGACATGGAACCACTAACATCTCTGTGACTTTCCTCACCCCCTAGAGTGGGAAGGTGCATTAATCACACCCAAGGCATCTCTGAACCAGAAATTCCATTCCCATAAGTGCAGACCTCAGTAGTTGTATTTCTGAGGTAGTTTGTTTCCGTAATTACAGCCCTGCGTCCCATGGATCTGACATGTTCGGTTGTTCGGATATACTTCTGTTTCTCACCTCCATATTCATGTGTATCTGCTGCTGAATGGCTGGTTTAATTGTTTCTGGTGAGGACTGACTGGATTTGGAGAGGATCAGATGGAATGACCCCTACCATCCACTACCCTCCACCAACGTCCCCCACCCCAGTCAGCCCACTCGTCCTGCAGGGGGTGGAGGACCTGGTGCCCAGCTGCATGGCTGAGCCAGGTGGGTGGTTGGGGCTAAGCTGCTGACTTTGATGCCACGTGTACATAGGATATTACTTGCAGAGGCACAGAAATTGCCTGCATTCCTGAATGCAGGAAAGAAAAGGTGATCAATCTGAAGCTGCTTCACAGGAGGTGACATTTCAGGGGAATTTAAAAATACTCAGTAAACTGATATCCCTTCACATTTTAAATGTAAAATATTTAACTAGACATACCTTCTCTCATACATCGTACCCACAAATTCCTCTCATCTTTATTTCTGTGGCCTCAAAGCTATTAAATTTGTAAATGCATCTCTGGATTCAAAAATCCAAACTTCAAATGAAGATGATCACTTTAGGAATGGGAATGCATCTTCATATCTTGCAAATATTTGCTACAAATTAAACTGACAGATGTCTTTTATATTGGAATAGGAATTTTATCTTTTTATGCAAATATTCCATGTGAATCAAATTAAATTTGAATCTAAAAACAATCTGATGCCCTCATAACACATGGTCAACCAACTAATATTTCCAATATAGAAAGGGAAAATAATAAGGATTTTCCTTGTTCCAACCACCATGACTGGAGACTTCATTCTAACTTTCATGTTAAATAACCAAGCATCAAGCATTTTTTTATCTTTATAAGTATCTCCATTTTTTATAAGAATTTGATTAGTATCAAGAATATTATTTTCTCAATACTACATTTAGAAAACTCTACCTGTCTACAGCAACTTTCCAACATTCCTTTAAAATTTGCCTGACGATCTAAAGTGCTATCTCTGTTGGACATTTAAAATGCTATTTGCAGACTATAAGCTCATATATTATATAATACATCTATAAAATAAAAAATTCCAAACTATGTGTCTGCTAACTGTGATGCAGGTAGTAATAGCAGTTCATGAGTTTTCTTATCTGTATAATAGCAGTATTTATGTTTATGATGATTGTTATTCACAGAAAGGAAGATATTAAAAAACTAGAGATTTCAGGATACTGTTAGAAAAAATGATAAAAAGTCCAATTAATGTGATGAAAAAGTCAAAATCATTTTGATCTCCCATATCCATGAAGAACAACTAAACTAAAAAGTTTCATCAATTTGTATTTTTTTATAATGTTACAGTTAAAATTACATGGTACCATTCAAATACTTTTGTTTTTTGCTAATAGAAAATATAAATTACAATTAAGCAGAACATTTAGTTGAATTCTAATAATCTTCTGGTTATTAGATTCTGCCTAAAGATATAGAATGAAGAATTTTATTTTTCTACATACTTTTTATAATTTATCTTCTAGGAAAATTATATTACCAAAGTATCATAATATATTATTGCTCCATTTTACTAAACCAGAGTGAAAATCCCCACATTCAAAATGTGTTTCTTATGTAGAATGTGGAAATGTGGAAACTGATGACCCTGTATGCTCACCAAGACCATATGAAAAAAGGCTATAATGAGACTTTTTGAACAGAGTAGAATACCTTTTATGTAGGTCAAAAAAATAGAAAGTAGAATAAACCAAAAGGAGACAAGTGTGGGGTTTTTGTATGTTTAAGGGGTGGGCAAGGTTAAGGGGTCAGTTCATGAAAGTATTCAGAAAACACAAGAATGAGTTTGGACTTTACCCACAATAAGAAGAAAGAAAATAGTTTAAAGCACAGGAATGACATAATGTGATCTTCATGTATAAAGATGCCTTTGGTCACTTAGTATAGAATAGGCCCTACTGAGGCCATGGCAAAATTAGAGGGGACAGGAGTTTGCAGGAATCCAAGTAAGAGGAAATGATAGAGTGTGCTACCTTCTCCCCCCATTGTCTTTTGTTTAAGATTGCAAATTTTAAGGACAGGTATGCTAAAACGTGAGAATGACCTTAGTTGGAATTTTCTTTTGGGAGATGCAGGAGGGAGAAAGGTGACACAGGTTTTTTGGAAGGTGGGAAATCAGGGTATATAAAGGGTGTAAAACAAAGAAAAGGATCAGATGCAATATGGAGATGAGATAGAGAGATTCATGGAGGAGATTGATTTGGTTTTGACCCTTTTGTAAGAGGGAGACGTGATTCACATGAGTTTGGCCATGTGGCCACTGGGGGCTTGCAGCCCTTGGCTGACCTGGACTAGCCACATGTGTGCTAAATGCAGTTAAGAAGTTTGCAGATTCAAACTCTGTGTTGGAGTTTGTTTTGTGAGTTTAACTTGTGTCTGAAGAGGCCATGCAAAAGTCAGGCCTGAAAAGAAACTTTGCTGGGTCCGGTACCATAAAGTTTCTACCTGGACAACAAGAAGAGATGGCATGGAGGAGCTGGAGCATGCCTAAGGAGTGCCCCCCAAAAAGATGTCTTCAAACACTTGGAGAGGAACTCTGGCTGACATTAGTGAGATGATCAGGACTGAGAGATTGAGGATTTGGGGGCAATCTAAGAAAAGACTTTAGACAATGCTAAGACAGGTTTTAGACAATGTTAACATAATCGGAGTTTTCCTTACATGTTTCTTGTGTAGTTATTAAGATAATTAAAAAATCACTTTGTTAAAAATAAATTAGTATGCACTGATAGTCTTGCATTGGTTTGGTATTTTACTTGAGAAGGTTGGGAATGGTAAAAAAAAAAAAAAAGAGTTTAAACTGTGTTTCTAAGTTTTTCTTCTGCAGTTTTTAAAGCTGAGAGCTAAAAAGCAGCTGGCTGGACTTTGCATATCAATGGTAAAGGTAAACAGTGTAAATGCTAATAAACACTGTGTAGCCTGCTTTAAAGAGAGAAAAGCAGGGCTAGGTGTGGCTACTTCAAGGTAAAGGTATATGGCCTGTTTGTAGCCTGCTTCAAAAAGAAAAGCAGGCCTCTATGTATTCAGTTAAAGTCAAAAAGTCTTCTTTATATCCACTTTCAGAAACAGTGGCTTGTACCTTGGTGACCACACCATAGTTGAGGAAAAAACTGATTTTTTATGTTTTTGGTTAAAAACTAGAGGAATTTAGCAGGATGGAGATGAGAGGTGAGGGGAAGAATAGAACATGAAAAAACTGCTGGTTTTGACTATAGCAACCAGTTTATGGTTGTACAATTTACAGAAATAGAAGTTCCAGAGGATTGTTCATTCTGTGGAAAAAAAGCAATCAACTACTGTTCTCAAATACTTGTTGAAATGAAAAAGGGAAACAATATTTGTATAGATATGTATATATATCAATACTAACATATACATTAAAGTATGAAATATATAAATATGCAAATTAATTAAAGACTTTTTCAGGAATATTAAACTGGTTGTTCCATCACATAACATAATACAATCCATTATGTTAGCACAGTTTACCAAATTTTCTCATCTAAAGGTGAAAGAATGGTGATTGTTTCTACAGTTTCTATTCAAATTGTATGTCACTGATTCTTGATGTGAAGAGAGTGGCTGATATATGAACAAAAACATAAGTGGTGCCAAGTTAAAAGAGGAGCTTTGTGTTCAAGTATGATGAATGAGTGTAAATTTTTTTTCCTGAATTTTGATGATTTAAGTCTTTGATGTTTCTGTGTTGTCAGCTAAGAAGAAAATTCTGTTTTTCACAAGCAGCTCTCTAATGATAATAAATGGTCAAATTCCACTTGGCAAAACCCCCTTTTACAGAATATTCTTTCTAGAGATTGATGACACAGTTACTTCCATTATCCACCCATTTGACAAAAGATAAAACAATCATTTTAAATTAACAGAATTGCTGTATCTTAAACAAATTTCTTTACAGTTAGGTTTCTCACTTAATAAAAGGCCACACACTTTACATTACATTTTAAATGAATGAACAGTGCCTGTTTATAAGGAAATCAGAAAGAATGTTACCAAAGGGATTTCTAAACCAAATAGCTTGACCTTAAATCATAGTGATGACCTCTGAACCAGTTTCTATCCTATTTGTCCCTGAACATTGTATGAATAATAAATAAAACTGTATCACCAGAGGTCTACACAGGTGCTGTGTAAGCCAAAGAATGTAACAACACAGCAAAGCTTGAGTCTGAAAGCTAATAAATCAAGAACCAGTCTATGAAGTAAAACTGCAACAGTAGCATGGTTGGTTGATAGCCATGACAGCCACATTGAATTAAATGAGAAGAAAGAAACATTTGTGCTCCATTGTTTGATTTCTTTTTAAATCTAATAGACGCAAAAATACAAGTGTTTACCAATATTTTAGCAAAACAGACTTTTCAAAAGATGAATGTCTCCTCCTGTGTTATACTTAAAACATATATCATGTCAGCAAGCACTAGACATCTCTCATTACAAGTTATGTGACTTAAACTTATTCCCACTTAAAACATATATCATGTCAGCAAGCACTAGATATCTCTCATTACAAGTTATGTGACTTAAACTTATTCCCTAAATTCAGCAGTTAAGGTAGGTGAATCATTTCTCTGCCAAAACATAGAGAAAGAGAAGTTGGTTTATTGATGCATTCATTTAGTAAGCCCATGATACCTCATTAACTAAAAGAGGCTTATAAACTGGCAACAATTTGCAAACTATTATATTAGACTCATTCGGGATTAAGTATAAGTATTTCAAATCAATTCATGAAGATTGCTAGAAGGTAATCAGATAAGGACCTGAGGAATGTTGTTAACAAACAAACCATTGATACATAATTGATATTTGTTTGAATGCTTCTTCCTACACCATGCTTCATTGGAAATCTGAAAACTGCAACTGTTCCAGATTTTGAACTGAAAATAGAAACTGTTTAATAGGATTTTTAAAAAAGTGAATTAAAGTATATGTACAAATATAAGTAGACAACATGTACTTTAAATTAACTTTGTATTTAAGCAAATATTAAACAAAATAATATAACTGTATAATATGTGTCTGGCATATTTCAAAATATGATAAAAATATTTTAAAATATTTCAAACAGCTACTATTAGATCTTGAGATAGTAAAGTATTAAGAGATAATTTCTGTGGCCAGAATTCCAGTATGACTGTGTGATTCAGCAAATTATTTAATTCCTCTGTGGCTTAGTTACCTTATCTGTAACTGGAGTCTAATAATGGAAACTACATCCTAGAATTATTGGGAAAATCTCATACATGAATACACATAAAATTCTTATTATAAGGGGTGGTGTACATTGTAAACAATGAGTAAGTTTTGCCTATTTTCATTATGTTCAATCAAGATTTTGTCCTTTCTGTGTATTAGATTTCCTTAGGTTATCTAATAAAATAGTTCTCATAATAATATTTTAAGTACGTCAAAAAATATATATCTGATTATAAAAGAAAGCAATCATACTGAAATGTACTTTTATCTACATATTCCCAGAGATTCATGAATACAGGGGAAGATGTCTGGGGCATTATGATGACAGCCAGGTTCTAATATTACTCACTCCTTTAGTTGGTTAAATTTTACCTATGATTTACTCTCTCTTTGAGAAGTCTCAAGAGTTGCTAGAGTTATCATATTGTCCTTTGTCTGTACAGCGATTGCTCACTTACAAGGATAAATGAGGAACTTTAATTCTTACATCAATTTCATCTGATGTGTAGACTATGTCACATACATACATGCATGTACATTGTCATAGTTTTTAATATTTGTGAATCTATGAAATAAACTCATAATATACTAACTTCTCAAAAAGGAACCATCAAAAATCAACTATTGTTGAGAGCAGAGGGGAAAAGAGGAGGAACAGATCAGAGGAACTGACAAATACTGGGCTGAAAGCGAAATGAAACTAACAGTGATTTTATTGTGATCCTTAGTACCTTATATACCTTGTGAAAGTAAGATTTTGATGAGAAAAAAAACAGGGGGAAAGCAGAGGAAAAAACAGAATCCTGTGGGGTGCAACACATGGGGGCAGGGGACAGGATATACCATTATCTAGCAGGAGACTCCATTGTCTTTTGATAATGTCTCTAGTAAAAGTCGACATGGGAGGAAGGAAGATACCGCCAGTCTGTCCTTAGTATGTTCTAAAGCCAGGTTAAGATAAGATGAGCGGAAGTGTTCCTTTGCTCATAACATAACTCCTGCCCAGGTATGGGGGATCCTTACAGTTTATTAGATTTGTATTTCATAAATATTTTAAATGATAAGATAATGTTTTAAGTGATAAAGTATGAAACCTCTGAAACAAAAAAAATAAATTAAAAACAGTAATAGTAAATATATATCAAGAAACAAATCTTTTTCAAAAATATCAAATAAGTTTAAAGAGAATTGTTCATAAAAGTATTGTGTAAAATGGACAAAAGTGTCCTAAATTCCTACAGACTGGACATGTCCTAAATTCCTACAGCAATATAAAACAAAGCATACTTGCAAAGAAGCCAATAATAGGTCAGATTCTGGGTAGAAGGAAACAGAACATGCAAAAAGATGAGATTGGTGATGCTTTTTTTAAAGGAAAACAAATAAATCTTACTGGCATTGCACCTGTAAGCTCTGAAAAATCTTAGTAAACAGTATTTTCAGTACATTACACTATTAAGTGGTGCACATTTAGTCAACACTTGCTTTTAAAACTTGTGCAACAATTTCTATCAGGGGAATTGTTTTCCCTCTACCAGTTATAAAGTTTATAAAATAAATAATATATAGACATTTGTTATTCTATGAAAAAAATGAAATGGGGGAAAAAAGTGAAAACATGATTTAACCCAAAACTTTGATAACTTCACTTCATTACACAACTTGCCTTTAAAATTAGTTGTTCAATAATTGCTAACCAGCTGAATAGAGCAATTATTTAGTAGTTTTAGCATTGCTCATGCGCATAACATACTATAATTTTATTTAAACAGTGACAAATTCTCTGACTACATAACATTTCATCAACACAAAATGCACTTTCAAAAAGAAACCTTGAGCCAAAGAAAAAACATGTTTATAAGAATTGGTATGGCACTGATACTTCTGGCTTTTCAAGGGAAACCTAAGATCCATTCATTTACTTTTAATATTTTATTTGAAATAAAATAATTTATTTTTTTAAAAAAATCAAATTCCCTCACTACTGTTTATGGGTTTTCTTTAAAAGTTAGGGAGTTAACTTCTTCCAATCACTTTTAGTTTCATAACCTCTTCTCCTTATTAACTTCAATTGCCAATAAAAAATAAAGCTTATACTGAAGATATATATAAAAAGCTTCTGAGTAGATTGATTCTAACAGCCAATTCTTCTTTAAATATTATTTGGATCAGCTCAACAAAAATGTTAAGGTCTGCAGATTACATAGATAAGTCAATTTCAAACTGTCAAACTGTACAACCCATGGTAAACTAAGACAGAATATGTCAGAAGACAAGGGTACACTCAATCAAAATGTTCACTTTCATTCACAATGGCATATATCATAATCTTAAATTTCCATATTGTGCAAAAGCCACATATCACACACACATACATACACATATATACAAGCATTTTGGAAAAAGATCACCCTAATATTTTAGGAGGACTGAGGAATAAATTCATTATCTAACGGATAATATACCATCACCAGAATAAATTCCCACATGTGCAAAAATTATTTCTACACAACATTGTCCTTCATTTTAAAACATTTGTAGAAGAGTCTATAGACCTTCAATTTAACTGCCATAAGCTTAGATTTATTTTAAGGTCTGCTCTAAGACATAATTTTCTATGGTAATTACTGAAATAAAATGGATTGACCCTCAAAAGATTAAACATGTCACTTTATTAAACCCAAGTAACATAAAGTATCAAACACAATAAAATAACAAACATACATACAAGCACACACACAGAGTAGGTACCTCTGTGTCTTTCTGGGAAATGTTTGTAATCTCCGTGGAACTAAGCACTACATGCTGCTCTGTACTGTCACTACCATTTCTTGATGATTTTCTACATAGATGAGATAGAACCATTATTGAAATCTTGTCTGATCAGATCTTTAGACTCTTTAACCCTACATATTAAAATACATTAGACAGAGACTGTAAAGATTTGTTGTTATCCTATCAGTTGTTATCTTATGAGTTATTTTCCATCTGGTTTTATAATAATTATTTTACAATATTTTAAATGTGGCAGGTGTTTATTGTGGCTAAAAATAGTCTTACAATTTTCTGGGCATTTTTATCCTTGTGAATACTTGGACTTTTCCAAATTTTCATTTTCTCTGAATGGGTTGAGTACAGATGCTAGAGCCAGAATCAGAATCTGATCTTATCACCCACCAACAATGTGATCATGGGCAATTTTTCTGTGCATCTAGTTATTCATATAAATGATAATCAATAATAATATCCACAATATGGGACTGCTTTGAGGATTACATAGGTTAATATAACTAAAGAATACTTGTATCTCTACCCCGAATCATCTTTGTTCATAACTAAGTTGATGTTTTATTTATAAACTGAATCCCAAAGTTTCCAGTCTATACATTCTCTCTAGAACATTAAAATATTTAGTATTTGATTACCTCTATTCACATCCTCTATGATACAAATAACCCATTATCAGTTCTCAGCATTATAACTTTCTACCTAACTAGTCTCCTCCTTCTATCTTTGCTTCTCCTTTAACATATTCCCAACACAAAAGTACTGAATGAACCTCCTTTCCTCAAATGTCTAGTGTTTTCTGGCTCATAAAGTGCGGAATTCAAAATCCTTTCTAATTTCTATAAATATTGAGTGGTAGACCAGTAATAAACCACTGGTATACCAAGATTCCCTACCAAGGCTTTTAATTTCTTATTTCTCCTCGTTTTTCAGATTTTTTTACCCAAGAGAATTTTCACATACTATATTATCTTATCTAGTTTATCTAGCTTATCTATACTAGAAGACTCCTCTAATATCCACATAGATTTTACCTTTATTTCCTTCACATCTTTCTTTAATGTCACCTCATTTTTTATGTCATCTCTGATAGCCTATTAAAAATGGTATTAAGCCTGACCAAAGGATTTTTTCCACCTGCGAAACTATATTTATTTTCCAAGCATTGTTGCTATCTGATGTTTTCTTGATTCATATTTACTCAGTTATATCTTTTTAAAAACCAGTGTTATACCAAGTCTCTCTGAAGAGCTTTTACCTTGAGGTCCCTAAAATAAAAATAGAACTGTTTGAAAAGACAGATGCATATACATAAACAATAACTCAGATACTAGTAAATCTGTAAGATTATTCTCAACATCGTATCCCATAATCTTCCATTGTGGTAATTTTTTGCCCCAGAGTTACTACCATTCCTTGTCACAATGGCTCCTTGTAACATTTTTCATTTACGTGTAACTCCTATAATTTAACTGTGTAAACTGCTTCCTTTTGTTCTACTGTGCTATTGTCAGTAGATCTACCTACATCTGTGTCATTACGTAATCATCCCAAACATGAAGAGCCTTAAACAGATTCTTTTTATAGACATGAAAACTTGTAAAAAATAACCACTTGGGTAATTTTTCTGAAAACATGCAGTGAAGATAAAACACGGTAATATATTACATTGCATTTTACAAAAGTGTTCAAAGATATTCTGAAGCCCATTTTAAAGCAGACTCTTCATGTGAGGGATTAGAAAGATGTAATCAATAGCCACTAAATTCTATAGGTATTTAAAAAAATAAATTAGGTGTCATCATCTCAAGGTTCAATTTCTTGTCACCTGAGAAATAGGAGGGGGAGGTCATACAAACTCGAAGTCTGTGAGTAAGCAGCACTCATGATTCAAAAGGAACACCCATAAGTCAGCAGTGTGGCACAGATTTCCACTCACACATTCATCATGTGACTTCTATACTGACACATCAGACATAATTCAATCAAATGCTAAAGACAGGCTCTGCTTAAACCATGATATTGGAGGATTCATGGTGATATTGCAGATAATGAAAAAAAAAATTAAAATACTCCAGGGACTATCTATTCACTATAGTAATATAAGTAGCAAAAATAATGCCTACCAGTTAGGAGTATGTACTATTTTGGATTAGCATATTTACGCATACCATTTTTAATATTCAAACTAGGCTTCCAAGATCATCCTTCCTCTACATTACAGTAGACAAAACAGATTCAAAGGAGGTAATATGCCTTGAATCAGAAAATAATAGTACTGAAATTATATCCCAGGACAAACTTATTTCAAAGCCACTATTCCTTATATCCATGTCAAGTCTCCTCTCATTCTTAGTAAAGTCCTTAATAACTGCTAGCAAATGAACTTGGAAGCTAAAGCAAAAAAATCTTCAATGAAAATTTTTAATCAAAATAATGTGTTTATAACAGAAAAATTAAAAAGGGGAAGGATTATGAAATTGTTCATGTCTCTAATTGATGAGAATAAAATTATCTGTATTTGTGTAAATAAGGATATGAAAATTTAATTAATTCAGCTTAAGTTTTTAATTAATACTACCAAGTGGCCAAATACAAATATTTGGAAATACCTACCAGTAAAGTTAGATAAAAGTTTGTACGATTTAATTCCTAATTGTGTTCTATTGTCATCAAAATATCACTAAACTAATAAGATAAATATTAATAAACTTATCAAACACAAATAAAATGAAATACAAAGGAAAGTATATCTATTTTGATGCCATGTATAGAAAACATTTTTATTTCTTATCTTATATTGACCTTTTTGCATTCATATCAGGATTAAAAGAGAAAACTGATTACAGCAAACCTTTTTAAATGTCAAGGGAAAATGCAGCCATGCTTCAAAGCACAAAACAACAACTGAAATATATTGTAATAAGTTCAGTAGTAAGGATGGGTACAAAGAGATTGCAACCCTCAGAAAGGAGTAATGGATTCTGTCCACAATGGAGAACTGGGAGTTGGTAACAGAAAGGCCTCAGAGAGAAGATATAATTTGAGCTTTGCCTTGAAGGATAAATGAATTCCACTGGGTTGAAAGGAAGGAAATAATGTTTCATTCGAAAAGAACATGAGCAAAGGCCTAGAGGAACAAGAGAGTATGACATTATTACAGTGCAAGAGTTCTTTGGGGCCTAGACTATAGGGTTCTTGGAAGTGGAAAGGAGAGATTTACAAGAAACAAGACTAAGAAACAGGTCAAAACCCTGTATATTTTCATTAAAATGTTAAAATTATGTAAATAAGGTGAAGCAATTAAACGCTTATATTTAAAAATTCAAATCTATATTTCCACAAAAATAATTATCAGCATAACTAAAGATGAATTTGAAAATATAATAATTATATAGTCTAGTAAAGAAAGGGTTTAATCTTGCAACAAGAAAGAAAAGTCATAGCAAGCATACTTCTGAAGAAGAACTGAGAATTTAAGACTGAGGTAGATGAAAAATTTTCGTAAAAATATTTCAGAGGTTTCTAGCATGGGGAGCTGAATGAACAATGTTGATATTAAATGCTCAGAAAATAATGAAGCTGTAGGACATATTCACTTTTGAAAAGCAGAATTTGATTTGTCTGCAAAATATATCAAATGGCTATACAGAATTCATAGTTGGAATATGGATCAAAAGAAATCTGAGAATTGGAAATATATTATCAAACATAGCGAAAGTAATATAGAGCATTGATTAAAAGCTCAAAATCTACCCTAGTTCTCCCAATAGATTATAGATAGTGATACATACATAGGCATGAACAGTTTCACAGATACACACACACACACACACACACACATATATATATATATCACCTGACTCCAAACACAATTAAATGCATGACTGTAAGAATGCAACTTTATCTTTTTTCCCTTATTTGTCATATGAAAACAGAATACCTATACCTTTAGGCTTGATGAGAATTATATGGTAGAGCACAAATAATTTTCCAGAACCTTAAAAATGCTTAATGTTATTCATTATTATTATTGTCAGAAAACAAATAATTTAAGTAATGCCACCAAGAAGCTGACCAAGAAACAAAGCAAAAGAAAAAAAATCAGGTAAAAATTGAAACAATTGAGAATATATATATTTAAATTGTTTTTTTAAATTAATAAAATAGTCAGGTCAAATCCAGAATAAAAAGAGTACTATAAACATAGGATTGTTTAAAATTGTCAAGTACTGCAGAGACTATTATTTCACTGCAGAGAAGTAAAAAGCAGGCACTGGAATTGACAATTTTGAGTTTTCATAAGAGATAAAAAATATTCTGAAATTATTCATTTAATTAGATAAATATTTACTGAAAAGTTTGCCATGTGCTGCAAAGTTTAAATATATAAAGTCAAAGTTAACAATGCAGTCAAAAATTGTAAGAGTGTGGCAAGGAAATTTTAATACAAGTGGCAGCAGCCAGCTACAATGTGAAAGAAGTGATAACTAAAAGTAGAAAGAGAGTAGAAAAGTCTTCTCATAAGGGAGGAATATCGTTAACAATACTTAAAGGGGACAATTGAGTTTTCACCTGGATTTCAGTGAAACAGCTTGACTACATTTATTCTTTTTGATATATGTATGTAGAGAAAAAGAATAAAAAGGGGGAAAGCAATTATTTAGATAAAGAAAATTATAATATAGTATACATTCAGAAACAATCTTCTTGCTCATCCAATGGAATATCAAAGAAACCACTGAAAGAGAAACAAGGATGTTAATGCAGTTGGAATACAGTACAGTCTACCTTTAATATTTTTATATTTTTAAATATATAGTTTATAAGCAAAAAGCATTTCAACTTGCTTTCTAATTTATTATACAAACATCAGTGACTCTATTGGTACAAACAAGGCAACACAAACAGTTCCAATGTCTCAAAAAATTCTTTCAGTTACATTGCAAATATGAAGGTCACCTTACTGTTAAATTGTATGACTTTATTGCCTTGTTAAATGCAACCTGCAAAATCATGTAGTAAATTACAGTGAATATATCCTATATAATACAGATAATTCTTAAAACTATAAAATAAAGCTGTCCCTGTAATTACATGATTCATTTTTCACATTATTACAAAGGCCATACAATACTGTCTTTGAAATAAAGTTTGGTTTTAAGTATTTAATTAATTTTAAGTAGATAGTTATAAATATTTATATTTTATCTTTCTCATACAATACTTGTCATATATACAACTGGAGGAATACCTGGTAAAAGATCCACATGTGACATTTATCCCCTAATGATTTGTGTTGACAGAGTATCTCACAAATACCCATAATAATTAACATTAAAACTATATAACTAGATGTTAATAAGACATAATGCTGTTAAAAATAGATCAGGGACTAAGTAGCAATGTTAATGAGATCTATATGACTGATATTTAAGTATCTAGACAATTTACATTTAATGGGAATTCATGAGAATTAAAATTTTTAAAATTCTACATGGGATAGAAATTTAATTCATCAATGTATTATCTAAAACTGAAATAACTGATTATGATAAGTAGATAATTCTATTAGTATTACACACTTTTTTAAAAAAGGGAAAAATCTTAGCCAGAAATTCAGTTAGTGCTTTAGATATTATAGGGATGGAAAATGAATACAGGGAATCTTGAGATTAAATGTAGTTTATTGTTGTTCCAACAAGATCTTTTTAAGGGCAAAGTCTGCTATTTTAAAAGTCAAGTCAGACTTTTAATTTCCAGTCTTATATGTCAGATGATTGTGTCACCACTGTTCTGATAACAAAAACAAACAAAAAAAGCCAAATAACTGAAAAAGTAACTACTCTTCTTAAATCCCTAAGAGACATTAGATCATAATGAACTGCTTGTCTTTGCCTGTCTGAATTGCTATAACAAAAATTTCACAGATTGGCTGACTTATTAATAGGAAAACTTAATTTCTATGGTTCTAGAGTCTAGAAATCAAAGATCAGCATACCAATATTGTCAAATTCTAGTGAAAATTCAAGTTACTGACTGTTGACTTTCCCCTGTACCTATAATGGCAGAAGAGGCTAAGGACTTTTCCAGGTCTCTTTTATAAGTGTAAGTATTAGTGTAAGTGTATTCATTTTACCCTCATGAATCATCTCTTAAAGGTCCCACTTAGTAACATAATCACCCTGGGTGTTAGAATTTCAAATTATAAATTCAGGGTAGGAGGCAGGAACATAAACATTCAGATTGTAACATCACTGTTTCCCAAATTGGAGAGACCAACAAGTAAATAAAAGTCAAAATTTAACTGAGAGAAACCCATAAATTGAAATCTCTAAAACCCCAGTTTCTAGTTAGGGAAAGGGAAAATAACTATGATTATGAGATGTTCAGGACAGATAAGACTGAGAGTCAAAACTCCATCGTCACTTAGTGATAAAAGGGTCTTATAATTATGTGAATATTCTTCCAACAGTTAAACTGGTTCTCATAGTAGCAGAAAAATCCCCCCAGACTTTCTAAAATGGAAGAAAAAAAGAAGTCACTTTTACATATTCCAGGGCATTCTGTTCTTTATTTATAAGGCCAGTTCTCAGAAAAAAACTAACTGGAGCCTAATCTGCTGGTGTCTTATCAGAACCTAACTAGTGGGGGGAAGAGAAATACCCAATTGTATTCAGTTCCAGTTTTCCTCATGGGAGAGAAATACCTATCCCTGGCCATTTTAACTCCAGTTCTACATAAATTTCAAAATTGCAAGGCATAGGTTCACTAAAATACCGAGGCTTCAGCATAGGACTTAGTCAAAGTCATAGAGGCTTCCCATGTCACCACACCAGACCAAGACATTACTGTTTAGTGTTCCTTTGAAGTAATACATTGTGTCCAGGGGTAAATAAAACTTATAGGTCATAACAAAAGGCAGAAACACATGCAAATAAAATAAAGCAAAAAAATAAAAAATAACAACAACCTACTTACAGAACTCACCTACAGCACAGAAATTAAATCAAAAGAGATGATTGATCTAAATGTAAGACACAAAAATATGAAACTTCAAAATAGCACAAGTGAATATCGAGGTGACTTTAGGGTTGATGGTAAATTGTAGATATAACAGCAAAGATCAGTTCATGAAAGAAGGAACTGATAAACTGGACTTTATTAAAATTAAATTTTTCTGCTCTATGAAAGATACATTCAAGAGAATGACAAGTGACAGATGAGAAAATATTGTAAGAGACTAGCTGATAAATGACTGTTACCCAAAATTTACAAACCCTTAAAACAAAAATATGAAACAACCTATTTGAAAAATGGGCAAAATACCTTGGCAGACACCTTACCAAAGAGATGCAGATGGCAAACAGCATATGAAGATGAAGACATGCTCCACATATTATGTCATAAGGAAAATGCAATTGAAATGAGCTATGACCATAACCTATTAGAATGGCCAACATCCAAAACAATGACAGCGTCATATGCTTACAAGAATGTGAAATTCTCATTCATTGTTAATGAGAAGGGAATACATTCTGAAAGACAGTTTGGTAATTTCTTAAAAAATTAAAAACATTCTTACTATATTATCCAGTAATCATACTCCTCAGTATTTATGGAAAAGAATTGAAAATAGGTGCAAGCAAAAACAAGACTGGGGATCTTAGAGCAGCTAATTAATACTTGACAAGACTTGGGAGCAACCAAATTCTACTTCAGTTGATGAAAGGATAAAATATGATACATTCAGACAGTGGAATATTATTTGGTAATAAAAAAGAAGTTATCAATAAATGAAAAAGACAATGAAATTAAATACGCATTACTAAGTGAAAAGAGATAATCTACAAAGATTACATATTATATTCCAATCACATAACATTCTTGAAAAGGCAACTTTGAAGACAGAAAAACAAGGTGAATAGTTGTCAGAGGTTAGGGAAAAGGAAAATATCCTGAAGCACAGAGTAAAGTGAAAGACTCTGCGATACTATAATAGTGGGTACATGTCACAAAAAGTGTGTTGAATCATCAAGAATGAAGCCCTAATGAAAGTTATATACTCTGAAAGATAATGATATATCAACACAGGTTAATCAGCTATTATAAAAGCCCTGCTCTTGTGGGATATGTGGATAATAAAGGATGAAAAATGTTAATCATCATTTACTGTCAGGGAAATTCGAATAAACCATGATGTTACCACCTTACAACAGTGACCTATCTCAAAAAAGACCAGAAACACGTGTTGGTAAGAGTGTGGAGAAAAATGAGACCTCTTTACTCTTGGTGAAATAGACTGATTCAGCCTCTATGCAAAACAGTATGGAGGTTTCTCAAAACATTAAAAATAGATCTAACCTATGACTCAGTAATCCATTTGTTTTCCAAACTATATAAGGAACACATTCAGTGTAGTAGCAAAAAATAAATAAATAGTATAATTTAAAAACAGACCAAAAACCTGAATAGACATTTCTCAAATGAGACATACAAATGACCAACAGGTCATTTGAAAAGACACTCAGCATGCTGCACCAAAAAAATACAAATTAGGAACAATGAATTATCGCCGTTATAGCTTTCAGGAAATAATCATAGCAGGAAAGCAATATTATCATGAACAACAGCAAAAAGGTAAGAGTTGGCAAGGATTAGATAAAATAGAACATTTGAAAAACTATTAATGAGAATGTAAAATGGTAAAGCTGCTATGAAAAAACAGTTTGAAGATCATCAAAGATTTAAAAATAGAAGTGGCATAAAGTCCAGCAATACCAACTACAGGTATTTATCCCAAAGAATTTAAATCAGGATCTCAGTGTTATATATGCTTCACTGTTGCATTATTCGCAATGGCCAAGATGTTGAAACAATCTAAATGTCCACCAGTAGAAGAATGGATGGAGAAAATGTGGTCTATACCTATTAGGGAATTCTACCCATGCTAAAAAGGAAGGAAATTGAGTTATAGCTGACAACAAGGATATACCTTGAATACATTATGCTAATTTAAATAACTAGCTGAAGGGAAATAATACATGATTCTACCTGCACATGGAAGTAATACACAAAGAAGTAGAAAATGGAATGGTTCACCAGTTGTTGAGGAAGGGGGGGAAGTTATATGCTGTTCTCAAGGGTAATGAAATTTCAATTGAAAGATAATAGACTTTAGCATTCTGCTGTACACCACTGTGCCCACAATTAACACAGCATTAAACACTTAAACTTAAGAGAACAGAGCTATTGCTCAGTGTTTTTAATCATAAAAAATAGAAAATATTAAAAATAAAAAACCTACTAATGTGACAAAATAAAGACATGTAGATTATAATCACATTAAATTGGATGGACTACAATTCAAAATTTGACCTCAAAGGCAAGTTATAAAAACATGCTCAAATCTGATTGCTGTAACCTCTTTTTCATCATATATATATGCAATCTATATTAATATTTTTATTGCATTTTTTAAAATATGACTTGATTTGTGCTTGGCAAGTAGAAATAAAGTAAAATGAAGTCTGACACATAGTAAAACTGAATTAGTCAGCGAGAAGCTAAATTAACTGAACTAAAACAATCAAAATGATTATTGGATAGTGTCACTCTCATTGGTGGAATACAGAAAAGCACACAGAGTCAGAAAAAAAATCCTAGAAACCTAACTATAAAATTGAAAATAGCAGAGGAGGCAGAAATGGACAATAAAAGGGAGAGGGGCTAGAGTGGACTCCATGGAGGACCTTGTGTGCCTCAGTGGTGTTGTGGTAACATCCATCTGATGCATGATCCTAGACCTCTGAATCATATAGTGTTGTAAATGAATGTGACTGAAAAAAAAAATTAAGAAGAGGGAAGGAAGGAAGGAAGGAAGGAAGGAAGGAAGGAAGGAAGGAAGGAAGGAAGGAAGGAAGGAAGGAAGGAAGGAAGGAAGGAAGGGGAGCAAAAGTTAAAATGCATTGGCTACTTCAATGCCAAGAAGATTTTGTCAATATTGAAAACAGAGATTTAAACCTCAAAAGTTAATTTTCAGTAAAGGTTAGCTACATTCCAGTTCATGAGATGACAAATGGAACAGTGAAAGAATGAAAGAAAAAGAGAAAGGAAAGTATTCTGAATTTCATTCCCTTTACTTCACACGCAAGATACTCACGTTTCTTATAATTCCAGGAGTTTTACTTCCTGTAAAGCCTCCTGTAATACATGCCCTCCAAACAAATGACTAGGTCTTTCCCTTTGGCAATGGGAGTCAGAGATACAGGAGGAGGTATGGAAATTATTTTTACATACATTGATGATATAAAGTAGCCATCTACTACAAACCTATTATCAAGTCATAGTATATTTTCATGAAGCAGATCATTATTTAATGTTTCATTAAGTAGCTGCAAATTTATGGTTTGTTTTTCTTTGTTTAATAGTTTTCTTATAGACATTTGTATTGTAAATTGTCTGAACTTTTACTTTGATGCTGATCTTTGTTAAAAATTATTATTGTGCCTCTGCCCTAGGGTTTTATTGCCTATTATCTATTTAACTGACACCCACCTTAGCCATCTCTCACTGTCTTTTCATATGCTATTGTCCAATCTATCTTTCTGAGTGGGGAAATTAATCCTATGCCTTCACTTATTCATTCTGTGTTAAACAGAATCTTAAAAGCAACATTAAGTAATTCTGGTTCCACTGAAACCAAAATAGCTCTGGCTCTGTATAACTTCTGAAGTTCAGATTTTTGGATAGTATTTTCTATGTTGTATGTGATAATGGCAAATATGTCTCATGTTAATTAGGACTACAGTGACCTTGTGCATTTAGCCTATTGTGAGCATGAACCCAAACATATTCAATTAAACTTTCAATGTCCTCAGACTGCACAGAAAAAGCACAGTCATAAAAGTAAAATCATTATCTAATAACCAAAATGGAGATCACAAGTAAGAGTACTTTAAAAACATATATCTAAGGTTAATTGTACTTAAATACAAAATGTGTCAGAATAATCTATGGAATACTGTAGAAGACAAATGATGAGACACATATGAGAATTATCTATCTTTTCAAGTGTGTTAGTTATTAAAAATTATATGCTAAGATTAGTCACATATCATTTACCTGTACATATACCATACATATGTGTGTAGGTGTATATGTACGTTTAGGTCCTATTCAACCTACAACTACCTTAGTAACCAATGGAATTTAAATGGGAGATAAGTAAAACATGATCAGGTAAAAGCATGATAACCTAAAGTATGCTGAATCCCAGTTACCTAAGAAATACATCCTTGGGGTCTAGATAAACAACTATCTATAAAAAGAACCCATGACTTACTAAATAAATTTACTGGTATGTAGCCCATTTTCACCTTGAATCTTCTTCATTCTGACTTTGTCATGTCAGGCCTTGTACTACAACAAATAACACACCCAGAACACCAAAGCAAGTGAAGTATGTATAAACCCTTAACACCCTGTTAGGAGTACTCAGCCTTTGGGTATGAGTCCTCTGAGTCAGTACTGTTACTAGTAAAACTGCTTTTTGCCAGCCATGGTGTCCTCATTGTGTCACTTTCAAAAGTATCTCTCTTTTATATATGTATCTTGAAAGCAGTCTCTCTGTTGGTGTAGGTAAACCATGTGCATTTCTTATAGAGAATTTTATTTTTAGTACTTTATTTATATATAAATTTCACAACGTTGTAACTGGTCCAGCTTTCCATAGTGATGGAACGCTGTGTGGAGGACCCTCAAATTAATGAAAACAGAACTATCATTTGACCCAGCAATTGTTATCTTGGGAATCTACCCAAAGGAGACCTCAATGCTTGTACAAAGGGACACTTGTGGCCGGATGTTTACTGCAGCACTATTTATAATTGCAAGGGCATGGAAGCAACCTAAATGTCCCAAAATAGAGAATTTTAAATGACAGTAAAACTGTGATTAGCTCCCACCCTGCTTGCTTTTACTACCATGTACAAGAATGCTAGTAATGTAAATAATAAAGTATTCTTTCCAGAGTGGACCAGTGGACCTTTCCTATTTTCTTCTAATTCTCCATGTGTTATAGACAACAAACTAAAATTACACCCCAACCAGAATCTGAATTAAGCTAGTTGCAACTATCAATTCAAATAAGTAAATTAGTAAACTTAGCAAACAGAAAATTTTCACCATTACCCATTTGAGTTCTAATTTCTATCTTCTGAATAAGCAATTTTGTTTTTTTCCAAACTACTTTACTCTTTACAGAGACTGGCAAGAAATTTCAATTGCTTTTTAGGATACACTTGGGGACATGCTGGTAAGACAAAATCATCAATGCAGGCAAGGATGCTTGCCTTTCCGATTACTAGAACATGCGAGTTTATGTTTTGGGTAAACATAACTAAATCCATTTGGAAATAAACAACAAAGGGGAAGAAATAATTTCATTAAGTTACATAAACAGAAATGTGAAAAGAATTGGAATATATTGATCAGGTCATTTTTGCCAAGCTATTTTTATTATTTATTTATTTGTTTGTTTGTTTGTTTGTTTATTTTTTGAGACTCGGTCTCCCTATTTTTGCCGGTGAATCACAGGCTCACGTTGCCTGAGGTACCACCAACTCAAGTAGTCCCCAGCCTCAGTTTTCCAGGTAGCTGGGATTACAGGTGTGTACCACCATGCCCAGCTATTTTTTGGGACCAGGTCTTGCTGTGTCGACCCGAGCAGGACTCGAACCATGATCCCTGGCCCCAGCCACTTTATAGGCTGAAGCTTACAGGCACGCACCACTGTGTCTGACTTGACAAACAAGATCTTTACCCTCAGAATATATAAATTGCAATGATGGTTAGAGAATAAATAATCAACAAAAACTAAAAACAATTGCAAATGGTGCTAAGTAAATGGAAGAAAATAGGTAATACAAAATGGTTGTGGAATTGAAGCGTTGTTCCAGGGAAGATACGGACAGAAGACATCACCAAAGAGCAATAATTTGAGCTAATTAAACCCATGTGAAAAACCTCCCCAAAAAAGTGAAGACAAGCAGCAAGGAAAGAGTTACGCATATTCAAACAACAAAAAGGAAAGTGATGAACATGGGTGTAGGACTAGGCGGTATAAGCATTTGCAGAGTTATTCAGGTCTCTGATTGTAAAAGGTTTTGTACAGCAGAGTAAGTGATTTAATGTTGTCTTCAGTGCAATAAGAAGACATAGAAAGATTTTAATCAGGGAAAATTTTGATATGATTTTTCCCTTTAAAATATAGTCTCTCTGTGGACTTAGAGAAAGTAGAAATAGAAGTTTGTTGTTTATTGCAGCATTCCAGGTTTAAAAAAAATGTGTAGTAATAGCTTGAACTAAGATGGTAGGACACGGAGAGAAGTAAACACATTTGAAGTACACTTTACAGCTAAAGTCAACACATCTTCCTGATTATATGTGTAGGTGGTGATGGGGAGGGAAGAAAGGAAAAGAAAAAAGTCAAATGAGTCAATGGTGCTTAAGATGAAGGAGGAATTATTCTTTTATTTTTTTCTTTTTAACCTTCGGCAACTGGTATAATTCTTACTGACATATGAAAAAATAAAGTTAAAAACTGGAGAAAGGTGACTGTCAGAGTTGTACTTGTATTAAGTTGAGATGCCTACCTGACATACAAACACAATATAAAATAGAATAGGCTTAACAAGACATTCAGACAAGGAATCAGATTTTCAAAAACAATTTTATTAGTAACCAGTAAGTAGTCACACGTTTCTGTCATTAAACCTAATGAGGTCACCCTAGAGTGAGCGAGGGATTCAGTTAGATAATGAAAATCAGTAAAACATGTAGACAACACGAGAACAGAACAATTGAAGGAAAGCAAGAGTAGATCTGTTGTCATGAAAGACAAAAGAAGAAAGAGCTCCCTTGAGAAGAAGTGACCCTTTAGATTAGCTGCAGCTGAGAGGGTAGTGTGGCCATGGAGCTCTCCTTTATAAGGCACCTTGAAAGTTTCAGTGACTAAGAGCACAGCTCTGATAGAAGATGATGTGGAATGATGAGGGGGAAGGTGAGATGTAAGGAAATGAGTCTAAACCAAAGAAGTTTGGTTTCAAAGATCATACAGAAATGTGTTAGCTAACTGGTCACAGAATGAAAGAATCCTTTTACCATGTGACATTCATAGATCGCATCTCCCACCATTTATGGAGGGACATGAAAAGAATCGATGGCTAGTAGAGCAGCGAGATTAGGCAGAACTCAAATCCCTAAAAAACAAATAGAAGCAGACAGGACTCAGGGTATATGTTTATATTTCCTATCCAATGTTTGTAACAGTAATAATTGTATCAAATATTATATATTATAATAATAGGCAGTTAAAAAAAGAGACTTGAACATTTTCTTTAATAGCAAGTGGCAAAAATGTTCATGCTTGTACTATATGAAGAAAAATCAACTATACCTTATAAATTGGCTATAATTTTATCTACTTGAGAAAGAGAGGATTAGAAATAACTTAGCTTGTGAAAGACTCACCTATAGATGGCTTAGTTTCCTGGATACCTCCTTTTTTATTTAATTACCCCTGACAGCATAGCTTCATGGAGAACAACAATTTCAACTCAGCAACAAAGTAGACAGTGTTTCAAGTCAAGCCTATGGACAGACAGTCATTCTTAAGCCTGAATTGGACCAAAAATCTCCTGGGAACTTATGGGAACAAATTTTCTGGCCCCTAGCCAGAACAATTGAACCTGGAATGCTGGAGACAGATGTGTGGGGAAATGGATTTTGACAAGCACTTCAGGGGTATGTAGGCTTTCCTCTTGCCTCTGGTCTTCACACCTGTATGTAGTAAAGAATGTTGAGGCAATCTTAGATTTAGTCCATTTGGGCTTCTCTAACAAAGTACCATAAGTGGGTAGATTAGTCTAATAAATATGTCTTATAGAGACTGAGAGGTTCAAGGTCAAAGTGTCAGCAGATTCAGGGCCTGGTAGAGTACACCTTCTGGTTCCCACGTGGTTTTAAATAAATAAACAAATAAAGGCTTTTCTCCTAAGCCATGTCCCTTCCAAAGATTTCTCTGTCATATAAAAGTACTTGATTATTTAATTTCATCATTTTATGTTTTTGAATGAGCTTTTGTAATTAGGAAAAAAATTGTTTTGATTGCCATATGTGTTGCAATACAAGGGCTTTGTTCTCCATTTGTCTCTTTTTAATTAATAGCTTTACTGAGATACACTTACTATAAAATGTGCTCTTTTGATGTGTACAGCTTAATGCAGCCATAACCACTATTTTAATTGCATTTGCCATTAATCCCCCTGCCCCAGAGCAACCTCTAATATTTCTCTCTATGCACTTATCTATTCTGGACATTTAATAAAAATGGAATCACATAATATGTGACCTTTCGTATTTGCCTTTTTCACTTGGAATAACCCTTTTCAAGTTCATCTATGTTGTAACCTGCCTGTATCAACACATTGTTGGTAGCATTCCAACACAATGTAGCCATTTCATTAAAATGCCTTCACAAGTCCTCAAAATACTAAACAGAGATTCCATATAACCCAGCAAATGCACTCTTAATTTATAACCAAAAGAATTTATAAGTATTAATTTATAACCAAAAGAATTATAACTTAGAACTTATCATTGTCCCCCAAAGTAAGCTCACTCCATCAGGTATAAGTGATAAACAAATATTTTGTTAAAGATTTGAAGTGGGACATAAAGGTGCTAGTATTAATAACACAATATATAACATATTAAATCAATATCACATTTCTTAATTTCTCGCCTCAATTTATATCTGATTGTTTCAGTATTACATATAATCTTTAAATTTCACTTTATGTGTAAATTTTCCTGGACCTTTAATTGTATCTCTTTTGTATACCAAGAAATCTGAATTCAAATTATGGGATTTTAATAGGATGTCTTTATTATCTTGTTTAAGCTTTAGAAGACCCAGCAAAATGCAATTTATAAACACTTCATGTACATTCAAGGAAAATGACAGAGAATTATAAGCATTTTTGTTCTGCCATATGTTTTTATATGAAGGGAATAAAATCATCAACATTATAGATGAATTGTGTGGAATAATTTGACCATAGCTTATAAAATGAGAAATTTCGCCAAAAAGAAAAAAGACAACTTGGCCTCACGGATGTTGTTATAAAATAAGGGTAGTTCACTTGTTGTTTACACTCTGCCAACCAGTCTTTTAATTTCAAGGCCAATTTCTAGGACAAACCTTTTTTGCTCTTATGTAACAGATAAATAGGGGGCAACTCCTTAGTAAGATACCTGAAATCTTAGTAATTGGACTCCAAGGCCAGATATCAAGAGATGAGTAATACTGCCTCCTAGTACAGGATTGCCAATTAAGAAGTAAAAGAAGAACTCTTCTGTTAGCCCAGACTGAAACTCAGAAGTTGATGAGAAGATGTCTCCTGAAATTGGTTTTTAAGGTACATTTATCAATTTAAACTAGGAACTGGACTCTGAAAGACCATCACTGGCATTTTGACTAATTGAAGGTAGATCCTCAATTAGAAGAAGACAGAGCAATTTTAGAACTAATTTTTGAAGTAGGGGGGAGTTAAATCTTTCTCTTTTCATCATGTAATCTTATTAGCGTGTTACTTCTTCTGGTAGTATTTTCATGTGATTTATAATAATACAATCAGGTATTATACAAAACTAAGTATATACTTGCACATGTGGTGCTAATTTTAAACATTTTTCCAAATTTACATCCCTCAAATGCTTATTTATAAATTTAAAAAGTCCTGATACATGTTTAGGAGAATTATTAGAACCCTCAGATTAAAAGAAAACTAGTATTTTAACCTGAGTTCTAGAAAATGTTTGAAACTAGCATTTTTAACTTGGAAATATGAAAAGAGAAATGAGTAATATATTTGTGACTGAGTTTACTGTATTAGTTACTGATTGTTTTATATGTTACGGAGCTCCAAGATTATTGAGTATCCAGATATGTCTATAAGCATTAAGGACTATTGTACTAGTCTATTGGTAGGATTTGAATGAGGAAGTTCATATTTACAAGACTGGTTAAGAACGTTCAGTAGGAATATTGACTACAGCCTCAGGTACATAATAATTTTCTTAACTGAAATATCAAAAACATCCTTCATTATTTTATCAAGTGTTCAGTTTGCTAATAAAAATAAGAAAGTGATCACCAATGAATAATATGAAGTACTAGCTTGATAGAAATTAATAGAAATCAGATTCATTAGCTCTTGAAATTTTTGTTGAATAATAGAGAAAATATTTTATCATAATTATTTCGTAAAGTATCCCAACATTTATTCTTTCCATAATTAGGAAAGCAATATAATCTATGATAATTCTTTGTTCTATATCTCACATAATGTTTCTACACAAAGGAGTAAAATGTTTTCCAATATTTATTAACCTATGATAAATGTAAAAATACATATATACATTTTTACAAACTGTATCATAGTCTGAAATAGGTGATTTATAAAAATATGTGTATAGAACATAAAATAAACAGGCTAGTATTTTAATATTTTCTCTGTTTCTTAGATGAATAGTGGATTTAATGTTTATATAGCCATAAAATGTTTGCAATGTACTCAGTTTATTATACCAAGTTACAGATTTCACTTATATATTTGTATCATTAATAATGTAATAACAACAGCTTAATGATTACTTACTAACTGACATTGTCTAAATGATTTATACTCACTTATCTAATAACTACAACAACTGTATGAGGCAAGTGTTTGATTCTTCTCACTTTAAAGATAGAGAAGATGAGATCAAGAGAGGTTAAACCACTTGTTCAAGGTAATATAATTATCAAGTAGGAAAGTCAAATCCATTCTAAAACCAGAGTCTTTGTTGACTTCCACTATACTCAGCTATTTTTCTACCAACACAAACTGAATTCTTTTTTATAGGATGTATTTTAAATAAATGCTATTTCTAAATAAAGAAATAAAGACTTGCTGATAAATTTTGCACTACACACGAAAAGGATACCAAAAGATTAACATTAACTTCAGTAAAAAAAGAAAGCTTAAAAAAATAAATGAATAATGTAATAGCGCATTGCATGTTCATATTTGGACATCTTTGTCATACATGACATCAGCTAATTACAAAAAAATTTTCAAAGCATGATAGAAACCTAAACGAAAAGCAATCTTTTGTATATTCATAACAGAAATCCTAATCTGACTTTGATGGACAGGAAGACAAATAAGAATCAACCAGGACAAAAAACATACAAACTACCTCCAGGCAACGAGATGAGGATATAAAATTCTTGAGGGCTCTCAATGTCCTTTGGAAGGGTTGAAGTATAAAAAGCTTAAAGGCGAAAGTATTGTAAAGTAAGAGAAAAGAAGCCTAAAACAGATCCACCCAAGGTCTTGCAGGTCATGATAAATATTCTGAAATTATTCTCACAGCTGTGCAAAGTTCTGAAATATTTGTTTCTGATAATGTCTTTAACCTCCTCTATATAAATCAGTTTTAATTTTTATTATGTCAATCTAAACTGGAGTTGTCATCATATTTCTATTTTAAAGTCATTATCAAAGGAATTTGTCATATTCATGCTGTATCAGTGTTTGCTGATACTCAATATATCTGCGTTGGTAAAGTAAATTGAAATAAAATTCTGGATTCTAATTCAGTATGGCGTTTACATGATTTGAGTAAAACATACTTCAGATTTCATAAACTTGTTTCCAAAATATTAGCTATCCCAAATACAATCTATTAAAACTTCTTATTTCTAAGCTCCATACTCTGACATCATAGTTATCCAATTAAAACTTTTATCCCTTTGTAGAAGTACAGGTTTTTTAAGTCATTTTTATGAGACAAATCAGTTTTCAAAATCAACCTAAAATATCATCAATGTTTTAGCAACAAATATGTAATTAGACTCATCATGTTTTATGTCATTAAGCCAGATGACAGGAACTTTTGAGTTCTCCAATTTGAAATATAAAAGTGACAAAATATGAGATCTATACTATTCATTCAAATGTCTTGTGGTCATTGCAGTTGTTTTCTTACCCAAGGGTAATGGATATTTGAACTATAGGAGTTGGACTGCTAAATTTATATGAATATATCATTCTATCTTTTACTATTCCTCAAACTTAACTATGAAAATGAATTCTCAAATATGCCTCATATTCCAACTATTAAAATATAAGCAACCAGGTGGTAACAACAAACTAAAAATAAATGTTTCTTTTGTTCTCTCTTTCAAACCATAAACTGTCCTATCCTATTGACAAAGCTTTCTCTCCTGAGATGAAGAATTGCCTCAAAATGGCATTGCAGTTCAAAACTCACTGTAGAGATTTGCATGATAAGGTTTGACATAGGCTAGAACAAAAACACAGTATTCCTTAAGGTAAAAATCTACTTAAAATGTAACGGAATTCTATTTCCCAATTGTCACAATGTGACTAGGAATAATGTGACTTCAAACATAAAAAAGGACTAACTATTTAAGAAATAACAGATTAGAGGAAAACTCAAGAGTATGAAGTTAAGATTCCAATTAAATCAAGTGATTTTCTTCTTTTTCCCAAAACTTCAAAAAATTTTAAAATCTTTTTAATCCACCTTTAGAGTGTTTTTCTACCTTTACGACAGTTGCTAAATATTTTTAATCACACAGGCTTTCCTCTTAGGAGAGCTCACAATAAATTCCATGCAATCTTCTCCAAATGAAACTCATCCCAGTTTTTCCTATTATCACTTGATGCTCTGGGACTCCCTCCTTCCCTCCTGACCCATGAGGCTTAAACTCATGAAATGGCAATCTTATTTTCAGGGACATACTTTTCAAGGCACACTTCCTATCGAGTAGACTCCTTTCCTTTCACTCCAGGTTACACAGTACCAAGCTACTACATCATGAGGAGAAATGAGCTCACTGCACAATCTCCTTAAACCCATCACTGCATCTCTGGTTCCTCCTCAATTATGAGGAGACTGCAGACAGAGGTGTGTGGGTGCAAGGCATTCACACCCATACTTAAGGACACTTGGATTCAAGGAGCGCAGCAGGTATATTCATGTGTAAATGTGCATACCTATGCCTAGATGCAGGGATAAAAGTGTTGGGGGCAGCAGCCCATGAGGAGAGCAGCAGTATGATTACAGGAGACAAGATCAAGTGAGGGAGACAAGAGAGAGCATAAAGGTTTGCAGAGCCCCGTAGCCTCCTAATCTAGCCCTGTCTTTACCTCTTGCCTGCCTCCTTGCATACCAGCCTCTCTGCCTGGGTATGCCTATGTACCTGATTCATCATTAGAAGTCCTGCAAAATCCACTAAGCTCCAGGACTCTTATTCATCTGCCTGAATTGACAGTGAACCTGTCCAGTACATACTTGCACTATAGACTTAAATGGTCAGGAAAATGTATAAGATCATCTTAAGTGCATTGCCAGTAGCAAACATTCTCCATCAACATTATAGGTACTGTTCTGAACTCCAAAGTCTTGAGAGATATTGTACACAGATGAAAATGGAGGACTATATATGTATGAGATTATGTTCTATTACTTTTGGGAGAATTACAATAAATGTTTCAATATGTTATGAGAACAAATTAATTCAAGCTTTAAGTGAGATTAATTACCACTGGAATATACTTATCAAAATCTATGCCTCAATATTATAAATAAAACCATCCTAAGAAATTTTAGATTTTATATATGAATATAATTATGTGTATATATATATTAACTATGTCACATATACAGTGCAGAAATACAAAAAAAAATGTGCACTAATTTCTTCAATAGAGAGCACATGAAATTTTATACAAGTGTACCCTTATATAAGAACCACTCTACGAAAGTCCTTTATGCCTCTTCCCAGTTCAGTTTGCATATCAATACACAATGCAACCCATACAAGACAACCACTATTCTCATCCGTTGGGGTGTTCATTCATCACCTTTTCAAAATGATTTGTACCTGAACTTTTTCAATACTTGTGGGAAATATCTGTGTTATTGTTATCCATAGCTTGTCCTTTTTATTGCTATGTAATATTCTACTGTATGAGTATACTGCAGTTAATCCACCCATTCTATCAGTAATAGACATTTCAGCTTTTCCAATTTGGGGATATTATAAATTTGTTATGGATATTCTCATCTTCTGTTAGAAGTTTGAACTATAGGAGTTGGACTGCTAAATCATAAGCAAGCATATCTTCAGTTTTAGCAGATATTCCAGTAGTCCAAAATTGCTCAACCAGTCTACACACCAACAACCCTAATATGATGGCTTCATTTGTTCTATAGTCCTTTCAGAGTTTAGTATGATAGGTTTTAGTAATGTTTGTCACACCAGAGTATGTGTATGCTATCTAATCATGAATTTAATTAACATTTTTGAAAGATGATTGATATTAACCATCTCTTTATATTCTGGTTCACACCCTTTTCTGTGAAGGGTCTGGATCCATTTTTATTTGATCATTTATTTTGCTTTTATTAAAGTTCTCTAAATAAACTTAGATGTGAGTCCTTCCTCAACTAAATATGTAAAAATTACCTTCTTATCTGTCACTTCTCTTTTCTTCTCCTAAAGGAATATCTTCATATGAGCTATCTTTAAGTCTAATTTATCAATATTTTAAGTTTGTGAATAGTGCTTTCTTCTTGCATTCTTTATAATAACCCTTTGCTTATTTCCAAGTACATGAAGCATTTTTATAAGCTTCGATCTAGTAGAATTATTATATTATTTTCAATATTTAGAACTAAAATCCATCTTTATTATTTTGCTAATGATCTAAGATAAATAACTTTTTTCATATAAATACCCAACTGATTTATTACTATTTATTGAAAAATTCTATATATTAAGCTAACCATGAGTTATACTGATGTCTTCACTCTAACCTATACTATACTACATGATTAATTGTAGCTTTTCTCTCTTACATGTGTGTAACCCTTCACTCCAATAATGAGATTCAGTCTAGCTCCCACTCTCTGCTAACCATGTTTTTATGTATTCAATTCAGTACATGTCCAATGACTTTATAATGTTACTCATATCATTAAGAAACACCTAATACCAACTAAAAAACTAGAATACAGTGTATGCATGAAGCATCTAAAAATCTTTAGTTGGTAGTCACAATAAATTTCTGGAGTCATTTAGATCAAAATTTTTCCAATAATTTTTCAGTCAAGTTATTTTTATAAGCCTTAACTACTATGATGTCATTATGTTACTCTCTGAATTTATTTGTAGACTCTACCAGATTTTTTATTTGAACACACTAAAATTAACCATATAAATTATTTTAAATATCTTAAAATACACCTGATGTTTCTTCTCATCAAACTATTTTCCTTGTCCAATCTTTGACAGCCAGTGACTTTTCACATTTTCCAGAATGTCATATGAGTGGAATCATACACTTTTTAACATTTCTTCTTGGTTTTCTTTACTGATCAAAATTCATCCAAGACTGACTATTTTATAAAATAACTTACTGATTCATTTCTTCTTCTTACTAAATAGAATTCAATTATATCCTTTAGCCTATGTAAACATTAAATGTCAACTTGCATGCATGGGATAATTATAAATAATAATTCCTTAGATTTTTTGCAGATTTTTGTGTGAAAATTAGTTTTAAAAGGTGTCTGAAAATTGATGGGTTATATAGTAAGACTGTATTCAATAGTATAACACACTGCCAAGTTACTTTCCACTATAGCATTTTGTATTCCTAAGACCAGTGAATGAAAGTTCCTATTCATTAGTATTATCACCAGCATTTGATATTATTAGGTTCTCTCTGAATTTTAGAAATTCTAATAATTATAAAATACAATGTTTTAATTTTCATGCATTCAATGAGAAATGGCATGGCTTGTTATTTTTTAAGATGTATTTGTATATTCTAGATGGAAGTTTTTTATTAAATATGTGATTTAAAAGTATTTTCTCCACTCTGTGGAATACATAATTTTAATTACCTTGAAGTGTTTTTCACAAAGCAATTTTTTTATTTCAATCCAATTTATCTATATATTTTTTTAGCTACATGTATTGAACTTCTTGTGTTACATGTAAATACAGACAAATCCCTGGACATGTAGTTTTTTCCATGCTTCACAATTTTATTTTTATAGGTAGGTAGATCTATGACACATTTTGAGCCAATTTTTAATGACTTATAAGCATCAAAAATCTATGTCTTGCAGACCTAGAATCCAAAAAGTCCAAGATCAAGGCATCAGCATGGCTACTTCCAGAGAGACAACTCATCTAACTTGTTATATCACCTTTCTCTGTGTTCTCACATCATGGGAGGATGAAGGACTCACCCTAGTGACATCTTTTTAAATGGTACTGTCAGCATTGATGATATCTCCATTCCCATAACATAATCAGCTGCCATTACCACAACACTAAGTACCAACATGTGACTTTTAGGAGGTCAAAAACATTTATTCTAAAGTCTATATCCAGATTCCATTTTTTTTTGCTTTTGTATGCAGATATCTAATTCTTCCAGCATCATTTCTTGAAAAGACTATCTTTCCCTCTATGAACTATTTTCTTTCATCAATATCACTTTGCCTTGATGTGTGTATGTATAAGAACATCTAGAATGAGATCACTTTAAGAAGTTTTTGAAAGCACAACTATTTTATTGGCACTATGTTGTATACCTTATTACATATATACTACAATAAAGGAAGCATTAACATCAGGTAGGGTCAATGCTCTGATTTTTTTTCCATCAGTCTTGATATTAGTTTTTGTATATTTGCCTTTCCACATAAATTTTTGAATCAGTCTGTTAATAGCCACCTAATAATTGAGATGTCTTTCAACTAAAAGATTAAATTGGAAAGAATGGTAACTTTAATGTTACTGAATTCATGATTCATGTTCATGTCCATGAACATGAAAAATCTCTTCATTTATTTAAATCTTCCTTGTCTTCATCAATGTGCAATGAACATCCACACAAGATCTGCATATATGTTATTAGGCTCAAAAATTCCATTTTGGTCATTGCTTGCATATATGGAAACAACTGACCATCAATTTCTTCAATAAACTTGTTTTAAAAATGCATATAGAAGATTATTAAGATAATAACCCCAACCTGAAAGTAGTTTGTGTGATTACCAACAAGAAAATAAAAAGTAAGCTACTAGTAGGAATAAATAGAGGTAACAAATGCAGATTAAGCCTTTAAAATACTATACTAAGTGAATGAAACATTACACACTGAAGTTTATACTGTATTTACACATTGTCTACAAAAGGCAAAAGTAACTTTAAAAAAAAAACCTAAGCTTAGTCATTATCTTAGGAGCAAAAGAGCTCTGTGGGATAGGTATCAGAATAGACGTATTCTAAATAAGGTTTTGGATAATACGGGTGTCAGGACTCCAACAGTAGAGACAAAATACAAGTGTCTCTAACATATAGTGAAATGAAAAAATAAATGAGTTGTATTGATAGATAAAAGGACATACAAATACATGCATATATGTGTGAAAAGATAGCAAAAATACCTATTGTAGAAGTTAGGTGCATGTGGCTACTATGCTGTTGTAAAGTGAACTGTGTCATCTCTACACATTCATATGTTGAAGCTCAGTCCCAATGTGATTGATTATATATGGAGACAAGGCCTTAAAGGTAGTAACCAAAGTAAAAAAAGAGGTCATGAGGTGGAGTTCTAATAAAAGACATTTAATGTTCTCATCCCAAGAGAGAGCCACCATGGTCATTACTACACTAAACCTAAGCCAACTAAAATGTGTACGTTTCCCAGTTATTCTGTATTTCTGAAATTTTTCACTATAAATGTTTGGAAAGAAATAATGGATAAATTTTAGAGAATTTTTTTCAAGTCATTATTGACCAAGTTTTGTGAAGTTTTAATTTACATATTAACAAAATCATCCAATTTTTAACCTGACCCATAAGATATGAAATAGAAATATAATTTCAGTGTCATTTATTTATGGAAAAAGAATTTAATAAGAGAAAGTATTTGAATGTTTATGATTCTTCAATATTGTGCATATTTTCATACAGGCAAGGTAAAATCTTGGCCTAAATGATATTTAAAGTATGTATTTTCATCTTTAAAACAGTTCATTATCTTGATACAAAGCCTCAAAACAGATGGATATCTAGGAACGTATCCAAAAACAAACTCGGAATATTTCCAAGCATGATATAGTGAGGTTCATGGGAGACTAGCTATGGAATCTGTCAGCTCTGCTAATAAGACTTCCAGCTGGGCACCTATAGCATAGTTTTTTCTTAATTAATGGACTTTTATAGAGAAGTTTTAGGTTTAAAGAGAAACTAAGATTAAAGTACAGAGAATTCCAATATACCTGTCTGCTCTTTTCTTCTCTGTGTCCCTTGCTAATAATATCTAATGATAATATGTACTATTAGTTATAATGGATGCTATATTATTGATATGTTATGAACCAGAGTACAAAATTTATGGTGTTACCATGGTTCTGTTTAATATTCTTTGAATATTGACAAATAAATGATAATATACAGTCACCATTACAAAATCCTACAGAGTAAAGAATAGTCTCATTGTCATAAAAATCCTCCTTGCTTCACATGTTCATCACTTTTTTCCTATTCCTAAAATCTTAATTATCTGTCTTTTGCTGTTGCCATAGTTGTATCTCTCAGAATGCCATAGAGTGGAGTCCTACAGTATATAGAATTATGAGATTGATTTCTTTCATTTAGAAGTTTGCATTTGGATTTTCCCAAGTCTTTTGCTTGTCTTATTAATGATTGGATAAATGAATAATATTTTACTGTATAGATATAATACAGCTTATCCATTCACCTGTGAAAGGACATTGTGTGCTGGCTTCCAAATTTTGGCAATTCATGAATATAGTTACAATAAACATTTGTGTGCAGACTTTGTATGGACATAAGTTTTCAAGTGATTTGGGTATCAAAAGCATGATTGCTATATCATATGGTAAGAGAATATTTAATTTCAAAAGAAAGGCCATGCTGTTACATGAATTAGCTGTACCATTTTGCTTTTCCATCAGCAATGTCTGAGATCTTCGGTTGCCCCAAATCATCACAAGCATGTGATGTAGTTAATGTTCTGAATTCTAGCCATTAATATGTCTTGCAGTAGTATCTAAGGAATTTTTTAATTCCCTTATGTCACATGATAGTACTTTATTATGTGTTATATATTTGCCTATCGTCTGTATGTCTTCTTTGGTGACGATATCTGTTCAATTCTATTTTTTTTATTTTAAATTAGATTCCTATGAAATTGCTGTTTCAAGAATTCTTTGTAAATTTTGCACACTAATTCTTTTTTCATCTATAAGTCCTGCTAAGATTCTTTTCCACTCTATGACTTGCATTTTCATTTTCCATACTGTGTTTTTCACACACCAGGAAGGTTTTAATATTATTGACAATATAACTTTCTTTTTACTTTTCTCTTTAATAGATTGTGTTCTTGGTGTTATATCTAAATATTCATCACCAAAGCCAATGGTTCCTATATTTTCTCCTTTTGTCTTTTAGAGATTTTATAGTTTTATATTTTAGAATGAGGACTATGACATATTTTGAGTGACTTTTTGCATAAGGTATAAGATCTATTTTTGGAATTTTGAATTTCTTTGTCTATTTCATGTACAGATATCCAGTTATTCCAACATCTTTAGTAGTCTTTACTGAAATACTGTATATACCATATACAAAATAGTCTTTGTTCTGTTTTTTCATAGGTGAGTTGCCTTTATTTATATGGGTTTATTTATTTGGGATCTCTATTTACTCCATCAATCTATGTTCTTATTCTTTCATAACTGTCACATTAATTCTCATATAAATATCACACTAAATTATTTATATAGTCTATTACTTAATCTGACATCAGGTTCTATCAGTACTTCAATTCTTTCTTCTTCAATATTATGTCAAGCATTTTAGGACTTATGTATTTTCATAAAAATTAACATGCATAAAATAACTTGCTGATATTTTTGATTGAATTAAATGTATAGCTCAAACTATTCATGATTGACATCTAACAATAATAAGGATGTATATCCATAAACTTGAAATACATTATTTTTTTTATTTTGTTATATTTATAACTATTTCATTTGTATAATATAAGCATTGCCTTAAAATTCAAGTTATATTTATTGGTATATAGGAAAAGTATATTTCCTATATATTTACTGAATTTTTAATGCAATGAAGTGTCATCACTTTTGGTTCTTATTAAATTTTGAAAGTATAATTCCCTAAGAACTATTTAAACCTACAATGGAAAACATTAGATGAATTTTATAAACATATAAAATAGGGCACAGATTACAAATTTCCAGTGGACTTTGAGCAAAGTGATTGAAGACATTAAATGACTTCTGAGTATATACATTTCTTTCCATTCCAGAATTTATATAATTCCATGGAAAATTCTAATTTCTATGGAAATATGTTTCACATCTTCTTGAGAAAATTATTCCCAATGTAGTTAAAATTTGTCAGCAAGTTTTGTCCTGTATCTAATAACTCATGTTTAAATTTAAATCAAATTGTTCTCCTACCTCCAGTAAAGATAAATAAGTACTATCAAAAATGTTCTATTAAATAACCCAACATAACTATATGAAATTCATTCTTTGCACTGACTTTTCAACCCTTTAAGTCATTTATCTAGTTAAGTCAAACTCTTCAAGCATCACTAAGAAATCTATGTAGCGAAATTGAAATTCCATTACTTTCTACTTGAAAGTAATGTATAGGATTTTAAGCTTTTGTTATGCCAGATAAAGATTAAATAAGATTTTAAAACTAGATTGCTTTGTGTAGTTCAAATCTAGATCTTCTTTGAACTGGAGTTTACTATTCTCTCTCTCCACATGAAAGTAAAGTTAATTCACAAAGGGAAAAAGCAGATTTATTAATTATAATGCTTTCCAGACTCTATGTTAAGAGTCAATGTACTGAAGAAAGAAAGCAAATTTTAGGAATACAGAGTAAGCTATTTGAACACAAAGCATAGGTGACCTCTAACACACAAGTAAAGTGAAATTAGGTATCTTAATTGACAGAGAACAAACAATAACTAAAAAACCAATGAACTGATGCATCAGAAATAAGAGATAAACTAAACAACTTTTAAAATAATTTGCTAATAAGACAAATAATGAAATAATGAAACTAAGCAACATTTAAAAATCAATATGATTTAGAATACAAAGAAATTCAAAGATTCTAAAATAGTTTAACCCGATTAAACTAGCTATAGTGCCTTATAGCACTTATAGCACCCAAGTAGCTTCCTTCCTCTCTCTATAAAGTTTTATATTTCAAACATACTTAGGCAGGAATAATTGTCTAATACAAGAACTGACACTGAAACCTAAGTTGCACCTTGTTTCCCAAATATGATCATAATTATGTCAAATCATCTTTTTAACTTTAATAATTATCTGACATTGTATTGTCATAGGTTCTCTGGCAAAGCAGATGAATACTGTATCAGAAAATAAGATGAACTGTCAGTAAACTGAACTATTGTCAAAGAACAATTACCATCTCTTATCATTAAAACATATTCTTGAGCTCAAGTCTTATTTATTATCAAGTATTCTAATTACAATTGCTGAATAACAAATACCATAAAAAAAACTTAGAGACTTAAAACAACAATAGCTATTTAATTATTATTTCTCAGGAACTAATGGTTAGCTGGGCTCAATCAGATTTCCATACAGTTAAGTAAATGATGACTGGAGTGTTATGCTGCACAGACACACTCTCTGTTCTAGTACTCATTACTAAGAGTCAGCTGAGACCTCTTCTGTGGCCATCAATTAAAACTTCATGCAAATACTATATGTGGTATCTTGATTTTATTATGGCATGGTCAATGTGTGTGCACAAAAAGAACCAAAAACAAACTGCGTAATAGTTCCTTTTCTCGAAGTTATAAATCCACCCAGATTCACAAAAAAAAAAAAAAAAAGCTCTTACTTGGAGGAATGTCATTGGAGGAGTGTCAGAGAAGCAAAGGGCTATATCATAAATCAGTTATGATTTACACTGGCAGGAAATTTTCTATAATTTCCATTATTATTAGCATTATTGTGTTGATCAAATCTCCATATATACAAATATCAAATAAAATAATTATTCACATTCCTCCCACCTAAAAAAATATAGAAATCCAGATGATGCAAAATATAATGATATAATACAAAGTAAGTTCAAATATCTAATTATCCTGCTTTCTAAAGCAAGCATTTGGCCTTCTGAGATAAGGGAGGCTCTTAATCAATTAAATTTCTATAATATTGCCATCTTGAACCATGCCATACAACTCAAAATGACTTTTAAAAAATGAATTCCTTTCAAAAATCTCTCAGAAGCCTCATTCTATTATAGTCTTACAGTCATCTGCCAGAAATCAAAATCTAAAATCTTTCCATATAAGCTAAATCCAAATGGAGATAAGCCCAGAGCACACAAACACAAAACTTTTGAGTAGCAATTGTGAACTCTCACAGTCCAGTAGGGTATTTTTTTGCCCATCTTCAGGAGTATATACATGAGGAAGTATATACATGAGTATATACTTGAATATATACATAAGAATATACTTGAGGAAGTATATACATGTCTGAAATTGGTGGGATTCTGGTGCCCACTTAGTGTGGTGGGAAACTGAAGATAGGGTCACCTGGATAGGCTTTGGAAGTCAATGAAGTCATCCATCCTATTCCTCTGTACATGACCTCTATACCTGTGCCCAATGTGTATCATCAGAGTCTAAAATAAATGACAGTGAACACCACCTGCAAACAAAGGGGAATGCTGGTTGCCTGTGGTCAGTGCATCGAGTCAGAGTTGTAAATGGTTCCCCCCAGCATACCCCTGGACTCCCCTGAAACTTCCAACTACTGAAGAGTATAGAACTCTAGGGGAGGAAAATCTAAAACTGAAAAATGGCCAGACCAAAAAAAAAAAATCACAACATATAACAATTTGAGATATCAAGGGAGTATGGCATTTCAAGGAGGAAATAATTACTTAGAATAAAATAAAAAGATATGCAAGATTTTATATTCCTAATACACAAGAAGTTCAAAATTCCCATGATTTAAAGAAACAGGAGAAAATGCATAAAATCAATTTCATTAGAAATGAAATTAATGGAGAGAAATTATCATCAGAGTGCTATGGAAGAGACCAGACCAAATGGAGGACTGAATCAGTGGTGTTGAAGTTCATGATGCAAAAAGAAAGTAGATGGGAAAAGAAAAAAAAATACCAAAAAATGAAACACTTTGAGAACTACCTGACTTCTTTTGTAGGACAGGAAATGTATGGAAAACTAAAAATCCAGATGGTAAAGAGAGACCAAAGGAAGTACAGAAATTGTTCAAATAAGTAGGGCAAAACTTCTCAAACCTGGTGGGTGAAATAAATCTACAAGTTCATGAAGCTAAATAAACAGGTGATTATCTAAAGGTAATGAGACATACCAAGAAACACAGTTGCAAAAATATTTAATTTCAAGACAAAGAAAGAATAGTGAAAGTGAGTAGGGAAAAGAGGCAGGTACTCTTCCTGTCAAGTCTGATGTCATCCCATGAAGGTTAACATCATACTTATCAGAGGAAAGCTTATCATGTAATCATGTATTCAGAATATTAATAAATGTAACAAAAATTGTCAGCCAAGAATATTATAAGCTGATAAACTCTCATTCATTATGAGGTTTATTAAAGCCTAGAAATCTGACTTTGAAACTGAGGCTACAAGACAGGGGAAGGAGGATATAAAAAAAGGGAAAGGAACACAATGGACTATGGTAGAAGACTGAGGGTTCACTGTGATGAATGTGTTGTATTGACATGAATCCATCCTATAACTTTGAATTACACATACTGTGTTATAAACAAATTTTAGTTTAAAAAAAAGTATGAAATTTAATTGATGATGTTTGGGTGAAATTTATTACATTAAATGCCTGTATCAGAAGAGAACAATTAATAATGGCATGTCTCTATTTGAGAAACTATAAAACAAGAGATAAAGAATACATATAAGGCCATTTGCCAATATAAATAAAAGAGCAAAAACAAAAGAAGAAATTAGCATGTCCAATAATTGATTCCTGACACAACCTGTACAAAAATAATCAATACTAAATAGGAGGGAGTAATATAGAAGAAATATTATTTTTAAATAGCAATTAAGTAGCTTATTTTCAGATACACATTAGATAGTAATTTCATGGAGAAACAGAATCCCATTGCACCAAAATCATGATTGTGTTTATTTAGAGTTTAAAGAAATGAATAGTTCTATAACAGACTTGGCCCTATGATAATTCATATTTCCCTGCCTTCTGAAAAAACTGGCACATTCTAATTCAATTTTTTTAAAATATGATTCATAATGATTTCAAAAACGATCTGTGATGATTCAGTATGTACAAACACAAGATTTATGTACTGGAATTATTCCAGTACAATTTTTTGGGATTGAAATAAATTTAAATTATACAGCAAAATAAAATCTCATGGTTGTCTATCATATTTTTGTAAAGAAGCACTTTTTAAAAGTGAAAGAAATGTCTATTCTTTTTGGATTCTTGTTGCCAGGATTTCCATGACAAATGAAAATTACAAAATGAGCCAGCTTTTGCTAAAGGAGTATAGTTCAAATATGTTTGGCTAGCCTTCTGCTTTTCCATTTGCTCATGCTATATATCTTATAGTGATCTCTGAATAATATCCCACATAAACCCACCAGTTAGTCAGAAGATACACTCATAGTAAATCTGGAAAGCAGATGGCAAGCATTGCTCTTTTGACTTTGATCATTTTAGTTTGTTTCCTCTTCCTAGACCTGCTTTATCTATACCTCTTCTAATGTTAACAAATTTTTATTTTTAGCTTTCTAAAGTCAGACTCATAAACACTTTCACCATATATTTCAGATTGGAAAATAGATTTGGACTACAGCTGTCTTATAATAATAAGCTATCTGCTGTAGTTCATAAAATGAGTACTGGATAAAAACAAAGAAAAATATAGTTCTTTGAAGATCACCTCATGATATTGCCAAGTATCTACAAGCTAATTTCAATTATGCAAATTTTAGTCAAAGTAAGAATTCATCATTACATACAATACTGAGCTATATCTGATTACCTTATGTCACAGTATGATGACGGGAGTTTTAGATGTAGCCAGGATCTAATACAAGTCTAAAGTATCTGTCTAGTAGATGAGACTTAAAAGTGTCTTAAGTCAAAGGACAAATAATAAAATCCAGATATTTTAAAAGTATCTGGGATTTTTAAAAGATAGAGAGGTCTGAAGTTCTCAAGTACCACGGTTGAAAAGAATCCCTGTCTGAAAAAGCATAGATATCAGCACTCATAAACAAAAAGGAGAAATACAGGTGGCCACTTTCGCTATTTTTCTTCCAGTTCACAAATGAAGGTACGGCACTAGGAAAATACAGTAAATTCTACATCTTAGGAATTTCCAAATGATGATTGACATAGCTACCATTTCTTAAAAACCTGCAACATTCCCAACTTTATCAGTCAGCTGACATCACAATAATGCTGCATGAGAAAACATTAGTGTACTATGGTATAAAGATATGCAACAGTCACCCAAGTTTACAGGGGTGACTGCCAATTTATGGTGGCTACACACCATAACATTCCACAATTTTCCTTGTTTGTTTGATTGTTTGTTTGTTTCCTTTAGAAAAGGAAAGTTATTGGACCGGGCACGGTGGCTCATGCCTGTAAGCTTCAGTCTATGAAGCGGCCGGGGCTAGGGATCGCGGTTCGAGTACCGCCTAGGACCCTTAGCGAGACCTAGTTCCAAAAAAATAGCTGGGCGTGCTGGTGTGCGCCTGTAATCCCAGCTACCTGGCAAGCTGAGGCTGGGGATTGCTTGAGTTTGTAGTACCCCGGGCAACGAGTGCCTGCAGTTTCACGGGCAAAAATTGCGAGACCTAGTCTCAAAAAAAAAAAAAAGAAAAGAAGTTATTTTTCCAAATCATTGCAGAGGCACAAAAAGAAGCACTGAATAATAATAATGGCATTTAAATCCCTAGTTGGAGAAAACAAACAAAAAATCAAGAAAAATTTAAAACTAACAAGGTGACAACAGAACTAAAGCATACATCTAGGGAGAGGGAGGGGAAGGAAAAGTCAAGAAAGGATGAGCACAAAAGATCAAGATTACAATTTACAAGTGATGTTGTGAGAAAATCGCAGGGAATATAATGGTGCAAAATATGCACAAACACACACACCACACATGCACACACACTAAAAATAAAAAAAATAAAAATAAACCCATCACCAGCATGCAACAGACTGAAGTAAATTATACAGCAGATACCCAACTCAAAGTGTAGAGAAATATATTAGCTATTTCTGGGATAAACTGCATAGCAAAGAAAACTAATACCGAGAAAATAATTGGAGTTAATAATTCACAACCCTAGAAGTAAGAATTTTTCATGAAAAGTATTAAAAGTCTGGTGTTCCAGCTTTTTTACATTTTATTGACTCAGAATGATTCAAGGCAAAGGTAAACTCCAGAAAATCATTAAAAAAATATATTTGAAAATTTATGTAAAATATTATCTTTTTACTTCATTTCATTGGCCATGACAAAAGTAGTTAGCTTATAAACAACAATAAAAATTTGTTTCTTACAGTTCTGGTAGGTAAAGGTCCAAGCTCAAGGCACTAGCATGGTCACATTCTGATGAAGAGCTTCTTCCTGGTTCACAGCTGGCGCCCTTCTGCTATGCCCTAAGGAGGAAGAGACCAGGGGTCAGTTCGATAAAAACACCAACCCACTCAAGAGTTTTCAACCCTCATGATCAAAGCACCCCAAGAAAACCCCACCTCCTAATGCTATCATTTTTCAGATATAGAAATTCCACATAAGAATTGGAGGGGAAGAAGGGCACAAACATTTAGACATTAGCAGTTATTTTTATAAATGTGTCTCAATTTAGAGAGGATCTCTCAATCTCATGAGTACAGATCTACCTATCTATTGCTTTACACCTACACAATAATATTGCAGAAATATACAAAAATAAACTAATTGATCAGAAAAATGTATCCTTAATGCCTCTTTTCTCTTTCAACTAAGGTAGTACCATTCTTTAATTACATTTCCATAGTGTGAATGACAGTTACTTGTAAAGCCGGGCATGCAATAGCTTTCAAGAGGCTTACATGCTTTGTAAACATGCCACAAATAGGGTCTAGCATAATACAAAAGAGTCCAGTATATTGAACTAGAAATCCTATAAATTCTTTGATATTTCTATTTTTAGTAAATTTCTCAGTTAATCAACATTTATAACATGAAAGTCATCTACCAGAATATCAAACCAAGGACAAAAACTTTTTAAAAAATATATTATTTATTTATTTTTAACATTAAATGATTAATTTATATATTAATTTCACATCTTTGTAATCCCTGGAGTTCACCGACCACCTTCCCACCCACCCTCTTCTGCCCCCCCCTCCCCAGTTTTATTCTTCAGTTTGTTTGACTTTTCCTCGTGGCTTATTGTTTATTTTTCCTATGTCCCATATATTAGTGAAAGCATTTGGTTTCTATTTTTTGGTTTTTTTTTTTTTGACTTTTTTCTGCTAATAAGATTTCTTCTAAGTACATCCATGTTATAAAAATCATCAAATTTTCTAATTGATGAGTAATATTCCATTGTGTATCTATACCACATCTTTTTCATCCATCATCTGTTTGGGGGCATTTAAGTTGCTTCCAAGTCCTTGCAATTATAAATAGTGCTTCAGTAAACATCTGAACACGGGTGTCCCTTTGTACCCACATTGAGGTCTCCTTTGGATAGATTCCCAGAAGAGCGATAGCTGGGTAAAATGGTAGTTCCATTTTCATTAGTTTGAAGGTTCTCCACACAGCTTTGCATATTGGCTGGACCAGTTTACATTCCCACAAGCAGTATAAACGTGTTCCTTTCTCTCCACATACACACCAGCACTTGTTGCCTGTTTTTTGGATGTGGGCCATTCTCATTGGTGTAAGGTGGTAGCTCAGGGAGGTCTTGATTTGCATTTCCCTGATTGTTAGTGATGTGGAGCATTTTTTCATGTGCCTGTTAGCCATTTGTATTTCCTCTTTGGAGAAGTGTCTTTTTATTTCTTCTCCCATTTTTTAACTGGGGTTTTCAAGGACAGAAAATCTTTACTAAGCTATTTCTCATTGCCAAAACCAATTAAAACCATTATTTTTGACCAATATGTTCATACATATTATGACAAGTGTTTTCTGTCACTTGTTGATTCCATAAGAATTCATCTAAAAAAAAATAATGCTGTCTGCTATATGTATAAACTCTTACTAATAAGAATGTATTCTTCAGTATGTTTAAACTATTTTAACCAACCTGATAAAATTCTCCAAGAGCCAATAACTGATTATTTAATCATTCTGCTATTTCACAGGCATCATTTGATTATCCTGCAATACCTTGTTACAGTGTTGCTGATCTGTGACTATCATTACTAATAGCATTTCCCCGGAATAAAGCAGATCCACTTCTCTCATTGACAGCATTCCACAGATAAAAAAAAAAATCCTGTCAAATGCACTTTGCTAAAATTAAAAAGAGAAAACGAGACTATGCACAGAGCAGGTGGTGTCTACTCAAGGAGAGAATTCTATTTTTATGTCTGTAATATGCATTTTTCCTTTCCTAAATGTGACACTGGAGTTGAGTAGAAGCTGAAATAGATCCTTAAAGGGCAAAACAAAGTATTTTATGTCAAGTAAGTGGTATCAGACCCCACAAAGCATGCCTTCAATTTATAATAACTCTTCCCCAGTTTGTGAGGTTGTCTATTTGCATCTGACTTAAAATCAGTGTTTTGATAATTTATAAACCTTCATTTCTTTTTGGCTCCATTATTCACCCTCCCTTCATCAGGACAGACTGGGTTTTGGCCTGAGTAGACAGTAACCCCAAATCTCAGTGGTTTAATAGAATCAAGGTTTATTTCTCACTCACCAAAGCCCAAAAATGCTGCCCTCAAGCAGTGGGACTGCAGACTGCTTCAAACATGTGGCTCTGCCAGCCCAACAGAACTCTTCCAAGACACCTGCTGCAAAGGAAGAGAAAGACTGAATAAATGGATGAATAAATGTTTACTGAAAGAAATTTCCATCATTTCAGTCCAGAAGTGACAAATATCCACTATGCTTACAATCCATTTGACAGACACAATCATAAAATCTAGTACTATATGTGTGGTTTTCCATGGACTCATGCAGAAGCAAATCAAAACAGAAGCAGATGAACATATATCATAAATGCTACATTTCTCAAATCACTTCTCTTGACATAAACACCAGTGTAGACAGTAAAAACAAGAGCAAGGATGTCTTGTTTTTGGTGGGTAGCTTGACTCTATTTCAGCTTTCCCAAATCTATCTCAACTAAATTTAGACAATAAACATGCGACTTTTCTAAAAGCAAATGTTCATCATTCCCTCCTCCCCTGAAAAAAAAGTTTCTCTCATTTTTCTATTCCTGTAATGGTAGCCATTAGACAGATGAACTTGTGCCACCTATGATAACAGCAGGATTAGCAGTATTTGAGAAATTATTCTTCTTTCTCAAGTCAGCAATACAATGACAGTTATAAGAACTGCCTACCCTATGAATTGCATTAGAGCTGGAGCATCAATTCATAATCATAAGATTAGAGAAAGACCATCTTTTAATACCTATGTTTTAAAGAGCATAAATGATGATTTATTATTAAAGTCATCAATATGTAGGCATGTTTTTTTCCTCTGTTTGTCATATATGTAGTCCTGGTAGATGAGCACTGGAGACATGTTGAGATAGTGGAACAAATATGGAGTTTAAATAAGACAAACTTGCTTTTTTTATAGTGCTCCATTTACATGGAGTTTCCCATGTCATATTGAGATTAATATATGCAAAAATCATAAACTCACTGAATTTATAAATGAAATAAATCTAATATGCATCACAGGAAATAGACTAAAAGTTTCTGACCAGTAAAAGAAATCAAAATTTGGGTCATATTCCAATTAATAAAGATATTATTTAGTCCAAAGATTAAATTTCCTCTCTTTGTCACTGATCAATAGAATGTAGATACAGATACAAAATAACAAAGATTATACATTTGTGCTAGAAGAGTAAGAAATCAAGGTACTACCAGTTGAAATATATATCAGGCATCCAGTATAAGTCTCTAGAAGCAATTAATAATTTAAGAAACGTCACTCTGATACTCATGGTAATTGATATGAGATTCTTAGAAGATAAAAAATCAGCACATCTTAGATAAACATAGACTAGTCTTTACTAGCTACTAATAAAAAGGAACTATTGATGATGCAAAGCCCACTGTATAGCTTGCCAGAATGAGACTACCAGGTTTCACTGAGTATATTGTACACAATTCTCATACATAGTCTCAGTCTTTCTCAACAAACATCTGTTCTTGCTCATATTCTGCAGGAGCAAATTTGAAAAGCTCAATCAGGCATTGTTATGAACAGATGCCTCACCTTAGACTTAAGCAAACACCTCTTAGGCGATACAAGTAAGAAAATGAAGTGCACAGCTATCTTTACAGAAAACAATCTTAATAAGAATATTTTCTCAGAGACCCATTATTTATTACTTTCTTTTCACCTAGATTCTAAATTCATTTTTATATGTCACCTTTCACAGTAACTACTTTTTTATGTATCCTTCTGGATTTCTCCTATTACTTAACTTTTAACTTTGAAGTGATCTTCAGACTTAAGCCCTGAATCTTCATTTTCTCTGTTTACTCATTCCCAGTTTTTAAATTTCTCCAGTTTCATGACTTAAAAAGAAATCTATATGATCAGGCTCAAATTTATGTCTCCTTATTCTTTTTCTCTTAATTCTGACTTCAAATATGTAATGACTTGCCAGATAGCTACTTCAATATCTAAAAGCATTTCAAATGTAATATGCTTGAAATTACAATACTGATTTCCACTCCATCCAAAAATTGTTCTTCCACCTGCAAATTAGTCTTCAGCAAAGGATGATTTTACTAAGTTATAATGCAAAACAAAACTTGGATTCACAGTAGATTACTCTCTTTTACATTCAACATCAATCTGATCTCAACTTTCAAAACATATTCAAATTCTGACTATTACTCTAGCTCACCAATGTTTTATTCTACTGAGGCATAATAGGCATAATACTATGATACTAAGTTACTTCAATTAAAATTAATTAATTGCATAACATTACAAATTTACACTATAACATTGATTTAACTGAAGTGTGTATGAAAACATCTGCAAATAATACATTACTTATATCTATCTATATGTGTTTGTGCATAGTTGTGCATCTCTATGCACATGTAGCAATTTAAATTACTACACTAAAAATAAATAAATATTTTCACTGACACACTAACATACACACCAACACCATGGATGGTATATAGTAAGTACACTTTTCATATATTACATCTGACTCCTTTTTAATGTTTCACTACATTTTTGAAGAGTTATTCGAAGCCTCTTTTTTAATATTCCAAGACCACTGATATTTTTTTTAAAGAAGCAAGGCATTCTGATAGTTTTCTATATCACTGATAACATAGTAATACCAAAACTAAAAGAAGTGTGTCAGTAATGCTAAAATGTTTTGGCATCTGCTTCACAATAGATTATATCATATTTGTTTCCTGACAAAAGGTAATGTTAGAAAACAGCCAACTGTGTTTTTCATAGATTATAAACAAATCTGCTGCTAAATCATCGACAAACTGTGATCTTCATACATTTTATAGTACCATCTGTAAAATGAAAATTACCCTTCAAATCCACCTGAAAAGTCAATTTAATTAACATTAAAAATTATCACTGTAATTTTACCTAGAAAATGCAGCATACTGACATTGTTGATGTGCCCAAATAAAAATTGCTAATCTTTCACTGTCAGGCAAACAATTTTCTTCCTCCAAAAATTATCAAGAATTTGAAGCTCACCTAAGGAAAATATTATTTCAAGTCAATAGAATTTATTTTTACTATAGTATTTTAGATTGCATCATATGAGTATTTTAGAACTCAGTATTTTAGTTCTAGAGTTAAGAAGGAAATCCTCACTTAGTCACTCAGGATAAGTTATGTTTTATTGACATAAATGAGGCAGCTGAATTTTCATTTGTAAAGAGAATATGGAAGCAGCAATTACATACATGAAGATATAGAACCTAGATCAATTGACAAAGAATTTAACAATCATAGTTCACCATATATTGAATGGTAACTTTCCAGGAAAGTTATTGTTGCTGTCATAAAATTCTCACAAAAGGATTTGAATACACATTGATATAACTTATAGGATTATATAGTTCTATTCACTCTAAAATACTGGTAATAATTTAATTTAGAGAACCATTTTCATGAAAAACTCATATATTATAGAATTTAATCCTCCCAATAAGTTAGCAAATTATTTAACCATTTTAAAGATAAAGAAACTGTGAACTAGAGGCAGTCAACTAATATGCCAGTTTTACTGTGTAGTTGACAGTGTTCTCTAACTTCAAGAGAGTGCAAGATTTCATTTCAACATCTTAAAAAGAGGAGTTATCTGAGAGTGTGAGACATTAACAAGATAGCAGAAGTAGAGTTAGCAAGTCTCCTCCACAAGCAACAGCAATTTTGACAATCACCTACATACAATAGATGTACATCTGTGAAAGTCCCCCCCAAACAAAAAAAAAGTCCAGGAATATACATTCTAAAAGAATAGGTGGTCATTTTACTCTATCTGTCTGACCCCTTCTCCATCCCTGTGCTTCACCTCTGTCTCTAGGTAATCTTAACACTTAGACTAATTGAGGAGTTTCTTCTTTATTTCAAAGTGAACATGACTAATTTCCAAGTGGCTCACCTTAAAGAAACATGAAGTGCAAATTTTACGTTAAATCTAAAAATTTCCCGACCTAAGGTATCTCAGTATCCAGAGACTTGAGCAGTCACAATTTCTCCCGTGTAGAAAAGAAAAGTATAAGAATTAGTGCAACCATCCTCAGCTGTGTGTAGTGCTTTCTGAGGACCATTGATCCTCTGCCTCATGCAGAACATGAAAGTGAGCTACACAGCCAGGAGAAGAGTCTGGGGAAATAATTATTTGAAAAAAAAATGAAAGAAAGGGCTGAAATCAGGGCTTTCAGAAAGCATCCAAAGGATATGCATCCTATTTACCATTTGGTGGAGTCCATCAGGAGCTCACACATAGGTCACTGAGATGGTATGTTAAGTGAAAAAGTCAAAATCAGGGGAAAAAAATTCTTATGACAGCAATGGTATGTGGAATCTAAAAAACATTACCAAATTCATAGAAACAATTACTAAAATGGTAGAAACTGGAACATTGGTGTTTGAATAGAAGAAAGTACTGTCAAGGGGTTCAAGTCTTCAGTATAAGACAAATGTGACCAATGTGTTGGAAATCTAATGTAAAACATGGTGAATATAATTATTAATACAGCATTGCACACTTGGAATTTGCTAACAGTACAGACATTATGTCCTCAAAAGAAAAAATAAGTGTAACTAAGAAAGATAATAAACGTATTAATTAACTTGAGATTGATTATATTTATATAATAATAAATATATACTTACCTCAAGTAATAGAATAAACACTAAAGTGGAATTGCATCCTTCTCTCACCACACCACAGCTATTCCAAATATTTGTTTAAATGAAGTTAATAGTGCTTTGCTTTTTTTTTTTCATTAATTTTTCCCACCTCAGCCTTTTTGACCCTTTTATCTTTCTTTCTTCCCATCCCTACTAATCTCAGGAATCTAACTTTGTTTGTCTAGGTCTACTAGTTGATATTTTGCTTTGTTGAATCTTCTGATATATCAATATACTGCATTTGCCTTTGTCATTTCGACATACTTGATTGCACATGATTTCCTCAAAGCATTTACTAAAAATTACATCATGGTTTCTTTTTTATCACTTAATAGTATTCCATCTTCCTGATCCAACGTTTGAGTGGTCATATAGGTTCCTACCATATCCTAACTATTGTAAGTAGAGCTACAATGAACATTGTAGAGCATTGAATTTTGGAGTGGATAGTTTCATGTTCTTTGGACATGTTATATATTACAACTATCACTTAAGAACTTGGAAAAATGAATGAGGTGGCATCTGAAATAATTCTGAAATTCTAGAGTGAAGACCAAGGTTTGTTGTATCAGACTAGTATCTAATATATATTGTCTCTCTAAATATAGAATAATAAAATGTTAACAGTGCTCTATATGAAATATTATGGTTCATACCAGAGATATAGAGAAGATAGGAGGAAGGAAGAGAGAAGGAGAAGAAGGAGGAAGGGAAAATAGAGAGGAGGAACCAGAAAGAAAAGGATAATTTCTGGGGAAGAAGTCACTGAACCATGAAAGAACAACAAAAAAAGCACTTTTAAAATAATTTATTACATGTATGAGTCACTGAAGTCCAAATTAGGAGGGAATATGATTCAATGTCCATTAATAAAAAAAAAGAAAGCATTTATAATATTTCAGACTGAATAGTTGACTTAGGATTTTGTCAACTGATGTTATCAAGTTTGGATAAGAAAGCAAGAAATGTGTGTCAGGTCTCCAGGACCATACTAAAACTTGATGTCACTGAAACAACTCAAAAAATTCTATATTATTACTTTAAATTTTATAGTATAAAATACATATTAATATCAGCAAGAGAGAAGAAATAGTATGCAAAATTCAAGAGAAGCCAAGTATATGACTCCAAGAGTTCTCTCCCAGTGGAATCACACCACTCATCATCAGCCCAGTAATGAAGTCTGTGATATATGCAAAAGGTGGTTAACCAAGAAAAGATACCCAAAATTCAAAGTTGCAAGCATTTTAGGGTGTCAGCCATGTGGACATGCAATGAGTAACCTCAGTTACTCAGGCTCAAGTCTCTAGCTCATTATGCATCACATTGTTAGCAAGGCTATATAACCAAACTCAGACTTTAGGTCCTACAGCCTGAAAGACATGTTTTCTGTAAATCACACTGTCAGCATACACTATCTGATCAGACAGGAATGTCACACCCCACAATCTCAACAATGCAAAAATGTTACTGGGAAGAATATTGCAAGGGTTCAGATTCAGCTCCCAAAACATAGCTGAGGGGAAATTCTAAATGTGGACCTGGTAGAACCAAGAGTAACGAACTTGAGATTCAATCTCTAAACAGTTGATGTTTGAACAATTTGGTGGTAGGATGGGAAAAGTGGGGTTAGAACGAAGGAAGGAGGATGAGAATATGAAGGAAGAGTCTGGAGTCACTAAAGATTTAAATGCCAGATCTGGATCTATGAGGACAACAGTACAACTGGGCTAGACATGTCAAAAGCAAGCAGAGCATCAAGTGTCATCTCCCTCCTATCCTGAAACAACACTATGAAGAACTTAAAAGACTTCTCTCTCTTCATCACCTTTTATTTCCTTCTACCATCTCCCTTAGATTTTCCTCTCAAATACCCTTCCTGACAAAAATATAAATTTGTGAAATTTATGTCGACTCCTGTTTCAGCCCATAAATAACTCTCACATTTATGTACCTATGGAAAATTACTATTTAACAGGAGAATCACAACAATACAAGTTTTTTTTATTACCTTTTGATCTTTCTGCTGTATCTTCTTAACAGACTTGGTGAGAAAAATGCTTAGACAGTGGTTTGGATGATCAAAGAAATATAACTTTCCACTTTTTTAAGAAAAAAAAATTTTTAATTAAAATACCCAAACAACTTTAAAATTTAAAACAATGTTTTAGAAATATTAGATTCTTACCAGCTTTCTCTATTACCTTAGTTAGCTCATAATTATTTCTGATTTTAGTATCCTTAGTCATAAAAGCAAAGAGGAGAGTTCATTTTCAGAATAGGGTTAAAGAAAAACTGTTTACCCAAGCCCAATTTTCTAAATTCACAATGCACTAAATTTTTAAATAGGTGATTTTGGTTGACCACTTTTCCTATGAGCATTTTAAGGAAAATTCAATTAGTAGTTGCTCTGTGGGGAGAGAGTAGAGGGCAGAGAGATCAGGAAAGTACCACCTGCTCAGAGAAACTGATGGATGATTTCTTTTCCTTAAGATTAATGTCTTTAGGTGAAAAGAACATCTGTTGTCCTAACATACCCACAATCCATCTATTTGTAGGCAGTATACAACTGCTAACTCCACATGTTAAACATACATATGCTTCCAAATTCTCCCTTGTAAAATACATTCACAACATACTTACATAAAAGTCGTTCCTTGTTTATGGAAACATAATTTTAATTCTTAGGTTTAGGTGACAAATAACAGCATACAAAGTAGTAAGACTCATTAAGATTCCATTATTTTGACTATTTTTCACTATCTGAAGTTATAATGTCTGCGAGAAGGCTTGAAATATGCAGGTTTAAATTATTCAGTCTTAAATAGAAGTATGAACAATTTAAGAACTTACCACCTGGTTTACACAATCTGGAACATATTTATCTAATTCTTGTATTTATCCAATATCATGGTTATGACACATTTCTAATATGATCTGTTAACTTTTCATATCCAGATATGCAAGTCATAAAAATCTTAAATTCAAGGTTCTTAAAAATAATTTGCCAAAGAAGATTGAACTCAGGTCATTATTAGTAGATCTTTATATAAGTTATTCCTCAAACTTTTGCATTGATAACTAATACAAACTCCCTGTTTCTACTAAGTAATACATGATAACTCTTTCCACATGGCTAAAAGAGAGTTCTCTGTTTCATCTTTCATTCTTTGCTATGTTCTAGTTTTTGTGTTTTCATTTTGGAGTTTGCAGTGATAGTTTGTGTTAAATTATTCCTCACAAAAAGGATTATTACATGATGGGCTTAAAAGGTGAACAGATTTCACATTGCACAGACATTTAATACTACTTAAATACTCAACCTTGTCTCTCATTTCAGTAGTGACTTTGAGGCCCTGTTTTAAACTTCGCATCATCTGAATAGGCTAGGCATGCACAATTGATCTGTAAATCATTGATAATAAAAAGAATAAAATTGAAAAATACTGTTTATGCCTTCAAAAGATGGTGACAATCAACCATGTTTTAGTTTTCTTTTACTTTATAAAATATTATTTCAAAGAATTGGCTTAAATTCCAGCCAACCTGCATTTTCAATATTAATTTTATAGTTTTAAAATCATTTTCATTTTTAGAATATAATTTATGACTTTTTTTTAGTAAAGTGATTGTTTTCTGGCACTGTTATACTGCAACCATAAGGTATGTTGTCCACTATTTTGTCATTTGTTATGAGATTTTTGACTTTTTTAAAAAACAAGTTAAAACATTACCATATTCAATAGTCAATTCTCTTTTAACTTCAACAAATGCAGATCAGATTAGCACATTACAGTCTTGGATTATTTTTTTCCATATAATCATTAGATAGAGTGAAAGCGATTCAGAAATATGTGACCTACATAAGGGAAATCTGTTTTCTTTCCTGAACATTTCTTTGATAAAATGATATACCTTTAGAAGAGATATTTCATCTTTTCAAGATACGGATGATTGACTTACAGTTTTGAAGTTAGTTTAATTACTTGTTCTCCACTAAAAATACCTCTTGATTACTTTCTGTCTCTGAGGATTCATCCATCAAGTATGTCAATATTAAAAACTGTCAGGTTCTTAAAAAATAGACATTTTAAAATAAAAATATACTTTTAGACTATTAGACCAATTAGTGGTTATCAGAGAGAGGATACAGGGAAAAGCAGATAAAAGGGTATTATCCTTATGGTGAAGGATAAAATTGGACTTTTAGTGGTAAAAGTAATGTAGCATACACATGATGGTTTTTAGTGATGCACAGTTGAAACTTATTTAATGCTATAATGTAATATACTTAAATTGAGGGTATTATCTAAGTAAAGAGAAGTCCATAGGAGAAAGACTAATATTAGATCTCACTTATTCTGAAATATAGAGAAAATATAAAGGAAAAGATAAAACTAAACTGAAACAAATGCTAGAAATTCTGTCAAATTGAGACTAGCAGATAGGGTGATGGGAGAGTGGAAAGCAAAGTGTAAAGCTGAAGGGGTTCAATGGACTATGTTGCAGAATTATTGGTCCCTTCTTGGGGGGTGTGGTGTAATAAGGTACTTTTGAAGAGGTGTGCTCCTATACCTCTGAGTGATATACTGTGTTGTTAACTACTATTTGCTCAATAAAATTTAAAAAAATAGAAATAAACTGATTAGACAGTTTTTGCATCATCCCAGATCTTCTTATTTGTTATAAAGTAATATGAATTTTACTTTTTTGTAAAGAATTTTTAATTAAACTTTAATTTTCTATTAGACAAATATGACTTTTAGATATCAATAATATGCAATATTTAAGTATGGTCCCTTGTCCTTTATCTATATTTAATGGTTTTACCCATTTGATGTCTCCTCTTTCCTTTTTTCTTTAATTGTATCTGTATGAAAAATGTCCTCTGTATGTGTATTTAATTCTTTCAACCTCTTCATTCATTAAAACATAAGACATTTCTGCACTCAAAAATAATTAATGCAAAAAATGCAAATATTATCTTATTTTTATAAGTTTTTCACCATGTTTATCTAACTCTTTCTTGTAAATTTACAACTTACCTGTATTTTCATAAGTGCTTGGATTGTCAGTTATTGACTTGCCCCTTATTCTCTATCAAATTAAATTTTGCATAAGAAAATCCAAAGGCATCTTTCCTCTTTCCTTTGTTCCTTCTTCCCTCCTTCCTTCTTTTTTTTTTTTTACTACATTCAGGTTTTAGGGTTACAGTTTAAAATTTCTGCTTTATGAAATGACAATAAGTAAAATAATAAAGGACAAACAAAGAGAAACGGGGACTACAGACATCTCTCAGCAATTCAAATTCTATAGTTTAATCAAAGAACTCACCTTGATTTTTTTAAAAATTCAGTGTTGTAATTGAGGGATGTAATGGTTTTATTTCCACCAAAAAATTTTTTCCAAGAGTACATTATTTGGTATAGAAAACTCAGTGTTACCATCTGCATTTCCACTCTCAGTAGATTAATAACACCTTCTTTGTTCATTATGTGCAACTGCTTTACAAAGGATAGCATATACAATTTTCATTCCCTGTGTAGCTCTCTTATAATTTAGAAATGAATTGCTCCTCATCTTTTTTGGTACAACTACATCAAAGCTTTCCTGATCCACTATCTATGTAGGCTTTTCAAAGAATGATCTTTAAAAATATTTTTACCTTACAGTTTGTCATTTAAATATAAATTGTCATTCATAATTCAGCATATGAGTTTTTCATAAAGATCCTTTGGTTCTATTTCTGATTTACTCACCACCGGACTGAAGATCTTATTTAAGATCAATACTGACTTGTATAAAACAATTCTTACTTGAGAGATAAAACAAAATTTATTAACAATACATTCTAGAGTGATTCTGTTCTAAATATAAGCCAAAGGATAGTAAAATCAAAGAACAGTAACATCAAAGTATTTGAACTAGCTCCAAATCCAATTCTAATCTAACCTCTTATCTGATGCTTTAATATCCTTTTACCCATGCCCATAAAGATTTTGCTAAGCCCCAAGCTTGAAGACATTTAGAAAAGGGAAGAAAACATGTTTCCTTTCATGCTGGTTGAAAGATTTGCCACACTACTACTTCTACTTACTAGTGCTGCTTCTAGATCTTTGAGAGAAACAACATTCTTCAAGTCTCTGTATGACAGAGACCTTTTTAATCTTCAGGAATCACATTGTATTCTCTTTTTTATAGACAAACTTTCACAAACATGAACAATCATACATCATGTTTTTAAGTACACTTATCACTCTAGTCCATCATCTGTAATAAAGATTCTATGACTAGCAGAATTGATTTGAACCATTTCTTCCATTAAGAACGTATGTGTCTGTATCACTAAAGACTAACATCACCCATAGTCAATTATATTGCTGCCTGAAGTTATACTTGTTTATCCTAATACCCCTGTTTACAGAATAATGGCCATCTCCCTAAAGATGTAACATCTTGATCCCAAGATCTGCTATTGCTAGTTTACATAGCAAAATATTTGTAGAGTGATTAAATTATGAAATTGAGCTTGGGAGGTTATTCTGGTTTATCTGAATCAAGTTGATTATAATCATAGGATTCTTATTAGACAAAAGCATATGAGATAATACAAACAGAAGTTGGAATGAATTGACTGCTAGAAGAGAGTTAGTATCAAGGTAGGTGGATGGACTCTAAAAGTTTGAAAAGTGAAGGGAGCTATACTTTGCATCTCCAGATGGAAAACAGTTTTACTGGTATCATGTTATTTTTTCCCCTATAGGATCAATATCTGGATTGTAACTTCCTTTATGATAAGACAATAAATCTGTGCTATACAATCTACTAGATTATTGAAAATTTGTTAAATTAGTGATAGAAAAATCAATATTCCTAAGTCATATTTACCCATATTGCTTCTAAGTCATGCAGTATTTATGCAATTTTTCTTATGAAAACAAATATATTTTCTTTTAACTTTTTAGACTGTTAGATTCACTACATTTCCTGATTATTTTAATTCAGCTTAAATTCTGTCTTGAATCCTTATACTAGCCTTATCATGTTTGTTCATTCTGAATATTTGTTACATATACACTGTTATGTAGCTATGACACACTAATCAATGATTATTTTGCATAATCTACCACCAGCATTAAGTGATGTCTGCCTTTGAGGAAGGATACCACTGAAAATTGATGCTATACTCTCCTGTCTCTATAGGATAGGAAAGTTGAGTTCTAGTTCTGGTGATGTTAACAATATTGAGAAAATGAGAGCTTTGGCTATTGTCTATCAGGAATCTAGGAATCCAGCATCTTATCTTTAATATTTTACATGTTATTTCAATAGGTGAAATAAAAATATAATATGATTAATCCTAAAACAAATTTCAGGGATTGTAAGAGCTATTTTCTGTTATTGAGCTTTATTGCCACAATACCTACTCTTTTTGGTAAATGATTACTATGCATATGAAATTTTCAGTCTGTGCTCAGAGAAAAAGGTGCCTAATAATCACATCACTAGCTATAAACATTGGAGGTGGGATTAAATAATAAATTATTATTTGTACTACTATAAATATCATTGTATTCCTGTAAATAAAGACTTGAAATACATTAACATTCTAATTTTTCAGTAGAGTTTATGAATTTATTTCAAATCACTTCCAATACTTTTAATTTAAACTATAGAACAGAATAGAATTTTCCTCAAACCTAGCACTAGCAGAGTAAAATTGAAGAGCTGTCAAAATTTTTTAAGTTGATTTCATTAATAAATTGTTGTTTAACTGGTAAGCTAGCAATCAAGTTTTAATTACTTAGTTGATCCCAAATATCTCAGCTGGAAAATGTTTGTTTTAATTTCACTCTGTATCAAAGCACTTTTAAACTGACTTATATATCTAAGAAAAAAAATCTCCTGAATAAAAATTTTCATTTTATCTTTAAAATATTCACATTGCTGCAATTACCTACCTTGATTCTTTAGAAGATAGAATTTGAATTTTAAAAAATAGATGTAAAGTTATATGGGTCAAGTATTATTAGGTGTTGCTCCATGAACAATTAGTTGCTAGGCAACAACTCTCAAATAGTTGCTGAAAATGATTTTGTTTTGTAAAATAATTTTCTTTTATCATATAGCTGAATTCAAGCTATGCATTTATAAATTAGAAACATTTGATCTTCCTCAAATTTTGGTCTTGTTTGTACCCTTAATGACACTTTAGTCCCACAAAAGTAGAGTACTCTGAATAACTATACACCATAATACCATCACATGCTTTAGATGTGTGTTTGTCTTTCCAAAGATAGAAGGTGACAGAAGGAAGAGTGGTAGTTGATGCTTGTTTATTATGTACCCCTCAGAAATTTAATACACTGAAAAATTATCTTCAAAATGAAGTACAACATCCTTAGCAAAATATATACCAAATGAACTGGCAAATATCATCCCAACTCAAAAAACATATTCCCTAATGAAAAAAGTAAAAATATATAGCTTAAGTTCAACATTATTAAAATAAATGAAAATTTACTTCAGAAGAAAAAAAGCAAATTCATCCCAAGATCAAAGGTTGGTGAAAAGTTAGCTATTAATTTCCATCAAGAGAAAATATACACATATTTCAACTTTTACTCTGAAGTCAGATGGCCTATTACTATTATTTTAAGTCATGCTCCATTACCATAGTGGTCAATTTCATACCTCACTATTGTATTGGTATTATTGTTTTACAATAATGATTGTAATACATCATGATTACAAAGTTAGTTCTCTCCCTTTCTCTTATACACAGCAATTTTTATTACTGGGGGAAAGTGAACAAATTATACAGTTTAATATAATTTTATTTCCTTTTACAAATCTGTAATTATTGAAATATGTGAGAATAGTTTTATTTATTCGATTGTTCATATATATATGTTTGAATGAGTGGATGGGATTAAAATACATAAATATATCAACATATGCATATATAACTATATTCTCAAGGTTTTTATAATTTACTAGTTTGTGATATTATATTTATAACACAAATTGCAGTTACATAGCTTAGAGCTCTTTGCTAAAAATAGGAAACCTGGTTGGTGTTCTGTCTGTTCCTCCACAAACTATCTGAATTTAGGGCAAGACATCTCTTAATTAGAATGTATTTAGTCATCCATATTGTGAGTACATTAATATCAATCATGTTTGATTTCAAAAGTGATTAGTTGAAAAAAAGTAATATAAAATTGCTTTGAACATATAGAGCATCTGATGAATCAAATAATAGTGCAAGAAAGATTAAATTAGAATTTTCATGTATATAACACAGAAGTTTAAATAGAACATAAAGTCTATTTTTTTGTCATATGACCTTTGATGGCTTATAAAACAAAGAGCAGCTATTAGCATATTCTAAATATTTCTAATTGGGGGGGAACATTTTTATTTTGAGGGAAATATGAGCAAAAACACAGGATCAGAATAGAGATAACCATATTTGTGTACACAGTGGATAAATTATCCTTCTTGAAGTGATATTTATGTTGATCAATGACATACTGAGGAGTTGGGGAGGTAAATTGGACTTTCCGGAACTTTGATGACAATGAACTTGATTATTATAATGGAAAAAGGGAAGGAATAGAGGATAGTTAAGAGGGAAGTATAGAGAAAATAATAGAAGGAAGAGCTAGTGAGAGAGAAAAAAGACAAAAGAGGGTAAGTGACTTCCATTAAAGTGTAGCATTTGTCAAGCACTATAAGAACTTTCACACATTCTAATATTATGCACATCATAACCACAGATATTTTCCTCCATACTATAAAATTTTGAAATTAAGAGCAGCTACTTAGTATGACCAAGTCACAGTATTATAAAGTAATCAGGTTTCTTTAGTTCAGGTTTAATTATATAGCCTGTGCTCTTTTTGCTGATATACTTTCTCTCTATGTAAAGTAAGGAAGAATTTTTGTAGACATGAGACAGTAGAATTATCATGTAATTATATTCAATGACAACTTGTCTAATTGTAATGTCATATAATGATATAATGTTTCATTTCACTGAAACTACTGAATATTTTAGAAAAAATACATGAAATTATAAAAAAAAAACTTGTTCTAATTCACCATATCTGATACTGGCTTTAGAAAATCTGATTCAAAAGTATATTTAGTATAAAGGCCAGTATCCGCAGAGATTTTGCAGAATTGATTAAGAATGACAATTTTTCTTAACCATCTGCTCAAAAAAATGGAAAGAATATTATTCTCAATTGTACTCTGATGCCCTGGTTATAGATCCATTTTATCAGAAACCTTTAGGGATTTCTTAAAAGTGTTTTCTAAATTAAGAGACCAGGCATCCCCTATGATATTATTATCTCCATGTCACCACTGTCTTAAAAAAAAACACTCTATTAAGAAATAGGGATGCATTCTAAAGTGTATATCATTTTACTAAGTTGATATTAATACAAGAAACATATTTATTCGTATAAAATTATGCCCTGGTCAATAGGGAGCATGGAGTAATTAGGATAAGCTTTCACCTGAGAGTTCTGAGTCACCTAACACCATGACTCAGTAATATATTACACTTCTCAGAGTAGACCAGAATCTGGTCCATAAAATGTGTTGTTACCACAACCTCTTCCCCATTTTTTGTTAGCAACAACTAATAACAGAAGTGATAAGAACTTATCTCTACCTTCTTGTTGAAATAGATTTGATTTTAAAAAAATTTTGCTCTAATAAACAAAGAGATGAAAATTGAGCAAGAATGTAGTCTTTAAATCTTGATTTTTTTTTTTTTGAGTCAATTGACACAACTCAGTCAGTTGGTTATTGACAAAGAGATCTTGACTTTTGTCAAAAATGCATTGCTGGGAGGATTAAAAAAATGAAAAACTGCAAGTAATTTTGTCAAACGACTATGAATAATTTCTGGGTGTTAATTTTCCTTGGTAGCCCTGTAAGACACCAGATAAAAAATAGGATTCACATGTATGTGGTGTTGGCCCTGACTAATGGCAGGTCACCTTACTTTGATTACTTTACTTTGATTTACCTTACTTTGATTACTCCTTAAGGCTATGATCAAAGACAAAATACTCATTCAAAGACTGTATTACATTCAGTGAAAACAGTCAACTTTATTACAATTCTAGAATTTTATTCTTTTTGTTTTTCAAAGAAATATGTTGGAAGAAGGTAATAGATCTTGACACACCCACAACATGGAACAGGGAGACTGAAATCAAGCATTCTCCTGAAAATATAGCTTTAAAAAAAATGAAAAAGTACTGATACAACATCCCAAAATATCTTAGACTCTTGCAAAGAGTCAGCAGATCACCTTTAGAAGATGAGAGAATGAAGGCACAAGGGCATCAGATGACTTGCAGAGCAACAGCTCCTCTGAGGCCAGCAGTCATATTGGCCATTGGTATACCATAAGGGATTTACCTACAGCCAGCTAGAATCACAGCCAACATTATCAGCAGTAGCAACAGCACCATTGCTTCTAACCCCAACACCAGCTGACTCCTTGGGAGAGAAGACTCAGGAGATTGAGGCAATGCAGTGCAGCACCACTGTGGTTGCTTATAGTTCCTCTAGAGCCAGTTGCCATACTGCTTCTAGTAGACTGTGGAGGAGCCACTAGAGCCAGCTGGAAGCACTGCCCACATCATTAGCAGCAGGGGCAGCAGCAGCATCACCTCCAAACCCAGCATCAAATAACCCATGCTGGTAACACCTTAGTTGCTGGGAGGACTCAAGAGGCCTTGCAACACCCCTTCAGCTGCTTGTACCTCCTTCGTGAGGGAACCACCATTTAACCATCCACAGACCTCCAGAGAGGGCACTCACAGCCTTCTGAGACCACGTTGACTACAACTGGGGACACTTTGAGTGCTGAGGAGATTCAGGGGATCGAGACTGCACACTATTGTGGTTTCACAGGTGAGAAGTCCTTCCCTGTGCTTACACCAGACACAGGAGTGGAAGTGCTCCTCCCCAAACACCTACCTCCTGAAGGTGCTCCTTAAAGCTCAGCCAGGAAGATGAAAAGTTTACCCATCAAAGATAATTCACCCAGGTAGGGTGAGCCCCTGCCCACAGGGACTGGCAAGTCAGTAAGCTCAGCCAAGTAGTGCAGATGACTCAGCAGGGAAGATCCACTCCACCCAACCAGGGGCAAAAAAAGAAGCCCCCCATTTCTCCACTTTTTTATTGGTTGCTTGGTTTGTTTGTTTTTGCCCTGTTTTTCTTGTATTTTTTTTTCTGTCCTATTGCTTTCTTTCTGCTCTGTTTTGTTTTCCTTCTTTCTTTCTCCTTTTTCTCATTTTTCACCCTTCCCCCAGAACCACAACTTTGAAAGAGAAAGACCTTAGTAAGAGCAGCCCAAGAAACCAACAGCTCCACCCCGAGGGTAAATCCGAGAAGAAACTAGCAACTAAACACAGAAGTTCATGCCAGACAGCCAGCAGTCACCTCACAGCAGACTGATCACCACCTTGTATTTATCAGGATATCTGCCACATGGAACCCTAGACTACCCCAGACTATCCCAGACCAAGATCTGGGACCCCTCTCCTCAAAGTTGTGGTTACACAGACAGGAGGTCCAACGGAAAGTCATAACTCGTATTGGCACTTGCCACAGCAGAAGAGTGCCCATGCAGGAGCTTCAGAAAAGTTTCACACTCAAGCCCTGCCAGGCATAGCATTAACCTGAGAACCACAATCATTGGTATCAGCCACCTGGCAGCAGAAACTGCAGGAACATCCGTCCCCATTCCTAATCACCCCAAACAACTAGATAGGAGGGACCAGAAGTCCACTTGCCATTAGCAACGCACCAGTTAACAGAAGCTGAATGAGACTCAGGGCCCTGTACCACTACCTTTGCATACCAACCACAGCAGCCCAATTACTAGACAGATACATCTAAAACTTGGCAAGATTTCCAAATAATCATGCCAACCAACACCAGTGGTACAGGGCAACATGGACAGAACAAAACCAAACAGTAGTAGCATGGAAGGAAATCATAAATGGTAAAACAAATGTACCAGGGAATAATATACCACAGAAAGGAAGTCAAACTACTGAAATCAACAGCATGGAACATGGAAGACTATTTCACCCTAATGCAAAAATAATTCAGAGACACCATAAAGAAAACACTGAGAGATTTAAGAGAAAAGGCAGAGAAGGAAAAGAATGATATGCAGAACACAATCAACAAACTAAAAAAGGAAAAGAAAATGTTATAAAAAACATAGAGGAACTAAAGAAAACCCATGAAGAAAGAATAGAAGGAATAAAAGAATGTATTGGTACACTCCAAGACTCAGAGGTTAAAAAAAAAAAAGAAGAAGACTGGAAAAACACTCCAAGAACTACCTGACACCATGAGAAAAGGAAACATTAGAACAGCGGGAATACCAAAAGGAAAGAGAGACTAAGGAACTGAGAGGTTATTTAAGTAAATAATTGGAGAACTTCCTAAGTGTGAAGCAAAAAAAAACAAAAAATAGAAATACGGGAAGCTGGAAGAACACCAAATCACCACAATGAAAACAAAACTACTGCAAGACATATCACAGTAAAACTTCAAAAAAATCCAAGACAAAGAAAACATGAAGAAGCCAGCAAGAGGCAAAAAATAGATAACCTATAAAGGAAAATCTATTAGACTCACATCAGACTTCTCAGAACAAAAACTTCAGGCAAGAAGAGAATAGAGCAACATAATCAAGAAACTGCAAGAGAAAAAAATGCCAGTCTCATTTATCTATGAGGGGAAAAGATGGACCTTCTCACAAGATATATTACAGGAAACCTTAGATATTAAACAAACAGAGGAATGAACAAGAAGAACATAACAAGGTAATGAATAGAACAAACAGATGAACAAATGACAAATACAGACTACTACACATCAATAATCACCCAAAATGTTAATGGACTAAATGTATCAATAAAAAGTCACAGAATAACAGAATGAATAAAAATAGAACCCATACTTCTACTGCCTCCAGGAAACACACCTAACTGCTAAAGATAAACATAGATTGAAAGTAAAGGGTTGAAAAACAATCCTCCAAGAAAATGGACCACAAAAGAAGGCAGGTACAGCTGTACTTATATCTGACAAAATAGATTTCAAACTGGAAAATGTGACAAGAGATTCAGATGACCACTACATAGTGATCAGGGGATCAAAACACCAGGAAGACATAACCCTCAATGTATATGCACCAAAAGAAGGAGCGCCAAAATACATCAGACAATTGCTAACATCTTTGAAAAATGACAATAGATAGAATACATATGTGGTAGGAGATTTTAACTCCCCAATCTTACCAAAAGATAGATCAATGAAACAAAAAATAAACAAGGGCACATTAAGTATAAGTGAACAGCTAGGCCAAATGGATCTAATAGACATCTATAGGACACTGTACTCAAAAAAAAAAAAAAAAAAAAAAAAAAAAAA
>PVHY01002212.1:18492-66938 GCA_004024945.1 Uropsilus gracilis | reverse complement strand
ACCTCCCATTTAATGGAGACTAAAGCCATCACAATTGGAAAAATAGTGGATTAATGAGTAAATCAAAGTAGAAATAAATAAATATATTGAGATGAATGACAATGTGGATAAAACTTTCCAAAATTTATGGGATGCTACAAAGTCAATAAAAAGAGGGAAATATAAAGCAATACAGTTTCACATCAAGAAATAAGAAAATATACAAAGAAACAACATAATCTCACATCTGAGAGAACTAGAGAAAGAACAACAGGAAAATCCAAAAGTAAGTGGAGATATTCAAAATTTAAGCAGAAATAAATGAAACAGAAACAAAAAAGACAATCAAGAAACAAAAAGCTAGTTCTTTGGAAATATAAACAAACTAGATAAACCCCTAACAAGGCTCACAAGGGAGAGAAGAGAGAAAATAGAAATAAATTGAATCTAAGCAAAAGAGAAGTTACTGCAGACAAAGCAGAAATCCAGAGGATAATTACAAATTACTATGAACATCTATATGCAAACAGGTTTGGTAACCTCGATGAGATAGACAAATTTTTAGAAGCATGCATACACCAAAACTGAAAAAAAGAAGACATAAAAAGTTGAAGTAAACCAAAACTCAAGCAGCAAAATTAAAACAGTATAAAATCACACCCCAAAAACAAAAGTCCTGGGCTAGATGGATTTACAAATGAGTTCTACTAAACATTCAGAGATGAACTGGTGCCTATCTTACAAAAACTCTGTCACAAAAGAGAGAAATCACTAACAAATACATTATACGAAGCCAAAATCACACTAATATCAAAAACAAAGTTAACCAAAGAAAGAAAGCCATAGACCAATCTCCCTAATGAAGATACATGCAAAAACTTTCAACAAAATTCTAGTAAATATTATGTAACAGTGCACTGAAAAGATAATACACCATGGCCAAGTGGGATTGATCCCAGGGAAACAAGGATGGTTCAAAACCCAAAAATCAATTAATGTTATCCAACACATCAACAGAAAGAAAGAGAAAAAACACATGATTATATCACTAGATTCCAAGAATTTGACAAAGTTCAACATCTATTTATGTTAAAGGTACTCAAATTCTGGGATTAGAAGGAATGTACTTTAACATAATAAAAGCAATATTGACAATCCACAGTCAATATCATTATAAATGGCGAAAGACTGAAAGCTTTCCCTCTGAAATTGGGAATAAGGCAAGGCTGTTCAATCTCACCACTGTTTCTCAATATAATATTGGAAGTCCTAACTAGAGCAATAAGGCAAGAAGGACATAAAAGGAATTCAATAAGGACAGAAGATGTAAAATTATCACTGTGTGCAGATGACATGATAATTTATACAGAAAACCTTAAAAACTTTACAGAAAAACTAATGAAAATAATAAACTAGTTCAGTAAGGTGGTTGGCTATAAAATAGAAGACACAAAGAAATGGAAAGACATTCCCTGCTCATGGATCAAAAGAACATTATCAAAATGGTCATTCTACCAAAAGCAATGTACAGTTATAGTATAATTGTAATAAATAATCCCAATGGCATTCTTCAGGAAATAGAGCAAATACTATTGAAATTCATATGGAATGATTAAAAAAAAATCTCAAATAGTCAAAGCTCTCCTGATCAAAAGGAGAGAGAATAGAGAGACTGAATGCCCAGACTTCAAATTATAATACAAAGCCATAATAATTGACAGCATGATACCCAATAAATACAAGCACACAGACCAATGGAACAGGATTGAAAGTCCAGATATAAAGCCACGTGGATATGATCAGCTAATCTGTGAAAACGGGGCAGAAAACATACAATGGAACAAAGATATTCTCTTCAACAAATGGTGCGGACTGCTAGATACAAAAGAATGAATCTAGACTACTCCCTCACACCTTGTACAAAGGCAACTCAAAATGGATAAAAGACTTGGATGTCAGACCTGAAACCATAAAATACATAGAAGAAAATATGGGCAAAACACTTCAAGACTTAAACTTCTCTCTTTCAGTACACATATACAGATGTAAAAAAAAAAAGAAACAGAAAAAGAAAGGAGGAAAACATAAACAGATGGGACTGTTTTTAAGCTGAAAAGTTTCTGTACAGCAAAAGAAATAATAACCAAAAAAAAAAAAAAGAAAAAGAAACCCAACCAAATGGGAAAAATATTTCTCACTCCATACAAGTGATAAGAGTCTGATAACAAAGATACATAAAGAACACATACACCTTAATAAAAGCAAAAAGTTCAGTCAAAAAAATAGGGCAGAGAGCTAAAAATACACTTCCTAAAGGAAGAAATACAAATGGTCAACAGGCATATGAAAAAATGCTTGACATCACTAATAATCAAGGAAATGCAAATCATAATAATAATGAGATACCCTCTCACACCAGTAAGAATGGCCCATATTGAAAAAATGGGCAATAAAAAATACTGGTGAAGATGTGGAGAGAAAGGAACACTTTTACACTGCTGGTGAGAATGCAAACTGTTCCAGCCATGAGGAAAACTGTGTGGAGGACACTCAAACTACTGAAAATGAAAGTACCATTCAATCCAGCAATCAAACTTCCAGGAATCTACCCAAAGGTTACAAAAAAAAAAAATCTAATCCAAAAGGACACCTGTACTCGGATGTTTATGTCAGCACTATTTACAATGAATACGTAAGCAAACCAAATGCCCCAAATGCCCCAAAATAGATGACTGGATCAGAATGCTGTGGTATAAGCACACAATGGAATATTATTCATCAATCAAAAAAGATAAACTTATGTCATTTGCAGCAACATGGATGGGCGCTCGAAGAAATCATGTTAAGAGAAATAAGCCAGAAAGAAAAAGAGAAGAGCTGGATCTGGATTGTCTCACCTATACGAGGGTTATGGGTGTGGGGGAGGACAAACAAACAGACAAGAAAAATTTAAAACTATCAACAAAACAGAGGCATAGAGCAAGAGAAGGGGAGGAAGGTAAGATTGGGAGAGGGATGGGCACAAGAGATTAAGATGTGATCAGATGGGAGAATCTCAGGCTAGATGATGATATAAAATATATATATTCAATTTCTATAAATATATATTCATAGAAATTAGATGTACAAATTTAATTATATATCATTATATATAATACATAAATGTATATATTCATATATTATATTTATATGTTATATATAAATTTAATATATAAGTATGTATAAACATATATGTGCAATCAATTTAAAAATAAAATTTTAAAAACAGGAGTCAATAGAGCCTCATTTTTCTTAACTTTCAGTTTCATCAAATACAGGAGGTAAAAGATTATCCTTATCACCTAAGGATTTATTGCACGTATTTTTTTTTTTTAAGAAAAAAAAAGCGTGTAAAAAAAGTGATTTGGTATTTAATTGAAAAGTCTGGTAACCTTTCTCAGTATAAAGTCTGTAAAGTGTGTCTGCTAATTACATTTTAGTTAATGTTTGTACAAAAAGACACAGAAAGCTAATTAGTTAAATAATGTGTTGACTGGATAACTAAACTGCTTTAAAATTTATTTCTTGATACTAAATAAATTCATTTTATTTCCAAGAAGAAATTTTATTTCAAAGGAATGACCAATATATTCAACTCTAAGTTGTTTTTAGTTACACTGAAATTTCTTTTTATTTTTTAACAAATATCTTTACTTTGTTCTAGGTTAATATTGATTAGAACAGCAGCATATGAATATTATACCTATAATCATAATGATGTTAAAGGAGATCTTTTCACTTTTCCTTCTGAATAAAGGTGAAAACTAAATTTTCAAAGGCTATTATCATATTGCTTTTTAATATCATATAATCTTTCTAAAGATACTGTCATTTTCAAGTCAATATATTATCAACAAGATGAAGGAAAGAATCATTTGGAAACCATTTCAGCCCACAGACTAATTCATTATGAAAGGCAGATAAAAGAGAAATACTTTTAAGTTTTTAAAAATGTATAGAAATTTGAGAAAGTGCATCAATTACAAAGGAAAAATCCATGAAAATTTCATATTTATTTAGCATCATTTATCACTGCCAAATTTTCTTATCACCTCATATCTAAAGACCATAGCCTAACACTTGAATTAAAGAGAAAATATTTTATTTTATGAAGCAAAATATTCAAAAAGAAAACTAAAAACTTCATGTTAACTCTGAATAACAGGGAAGCATTAAGGGAGCAATAGTGAAACAACAGGCCTAGTGCGTTAGAGGTTAATGAATTGCTGCCTTAGATAGTTCAATCAAAGTAGACCAATATTGATGTGTCTTTAGAAAGACAGATGGGATATTGCATGTGCCATTCAATGTAATAAATTGTCAGGGAGAAAAAATCTCCAGTATGTCTATAATCATTTCTGAGCGGTGGAGGAGTAAACTAAATTATAAAAAGATGTATTTCAATTCAGCGAAGAAAGAAGCAATGACATTTTGAGTACATATATGTTTGCTCTTTTAAATATTCTGTTATATTACAGAAATTGGCTATATTCCAAAATGACTCATGTGCTAAATCTGAGTATATGAATATAGTCTGCTAGTCTCATTGCAATTTGCTTAATTTTTTTTCAATTAATTATTTTAAAAGGTGTTTGTGGAAGGGGGGAGAAGTTGGGAGGTTGGATTTCAGATATTGAAAAAGTAGAATTAAAACTAAAATATCCAAGAATAAAATACAAATATCCAGGGAGATGTCTAAGATTTGAATGCCTAGTATACTTAGTAAATACTAAATATATGATTGAATAAATGAATGAGAACAAATCAGAATTCAAAAAAAAATTTAAGGTCTTTTAAGCACATTTGTATTACAAAGATTTTCACATTTTAGTTGCACTTATATATCTTATTTACATTAGTTTTCATGCTAATCCACTGTTTTGCCCCTGTTCAGCTAAAATAATTGATATTCAGGAAGACAATAGCAGCTTCCCAAAATCAACATAATTTAGGATAGAACTAGGCAGGATCATATCCCTTACTATCTAAATGACTTCAATCTCTCTCTCCCTCTCTCTCTCGCTTGCTCGCTCGCTTGCTCTCTCTCTCTATATATATATATATGCATATATATGTATAAATGTATCTCCCTTCTCATTTCTAATTTCTATCTGTATATCTATCTCTATATCTCTAATTGCTGAAAAATTCACTGTAAGTTGATAACTATACAAGAAAATGTTTCAAAACATGCATTTCTTTTATCTCCAAATAACTAGTTTCCTTAGTGACATCAGATCAAATGAAATAAGAATGTGCACTAAATATGCACTCAGAAGTTTGACAGCTTTTTTTATTTGGAAATCTGGATAAAATTAAAGATGACATTATTTGACATTTTCTTTGGAAATATTTCTTTTCTCCTCCTCTACCCACCTGGGTGGAGGCTATATACTCAATTTGAAAATCTGATGTCTAGTATAATGGCATTGGGAGTTAAGATGTTTGAAAATGACTTGGTCAAAAAAGGGAACTCCTTGTGAATAAGATTAGTCAGTTCCTTTATAAAGAGACCCCAAAGAGATTCCTTCTTCCCCCATGTAAAGACACATTGAGAGGTTGGCAGAGTGTCTGGAAGTGACCCTCTCTCAACCATGCTAGAACTGAGATCTCAGCTATCCAGACCACAGAAATGAAAGAAATGAATTTGTTTATCATTCACTACCCAGTGTGTGATATTTTGTTACAGCAGCCAAAAGGGATGAAAACAAACCATCTAAACCATGTATGAATTTATTGATGCTAATAGAGATGCTGACTTTTACTAGTGAAATGGGGAGTCAGATTGTTCTAAGAAAAGGAGAGGTATTTTCCAACCTTTATCTTTTCAAGAGCAATGGTGACATCAGACTGGGAATCTTACGAGTTCATATAGAGAAAATATAATGGTAAAGTAGTAGATGCTGTCAGAAATAGTAGAATCATAAATACTTTTAAGTATATACAATTTGATGAAAACATGAGTCAGTGTTGACATAGAATTGCTGCCCCTATGATGATAATTAATGTTTAATTTTAACCCTAGATTGGTCTTTATATTTGCTGCAAATCCAGGGAAGCATAATTTCTCTCTTTTTTTGTGGTTACTTGGTATCCATTTTTTTAAATTACAATAAAATATACTAACCTAACTAATAAGAATTAGTTTAAAAAAAAAGACAGATAACTTATCAATTCATTTAAGCAAATAGTGAGGGTTACTTGGGTTCCCAACCACACTTTGGAGGGACACAACGCAAGGACAGGTGAACAAATAATTGAGTCAGAGATAAGTCTTATCTAGTAGTCTTAGTTAATCAGTTTTGCTTTTTTATTAGCTGCAACAATGTATAAAAAGAGCTATGGAAGCATGAGAACTCCCTAAGAACTTTTTCACTTTGGAGATCAAGAACCATCATTTGTGGATTTACTATAGGTTCATCCATGTTCTTCACTTCTCTCTTGCCACCAGAACAACTCAGGTAGGAGCACCATTCTTAAAATCAGTTACCTATCAGGTCCAGGTAGCTATCTCTGACTTACTGTCCTGGAGAAAGGAATTATTCAATGACTCATTACCATGGTAACAAGACATAAGCAAATAAAAATAACCAACAAGCGTACTGTAACTTCAAGTTTTCTGAAAAGTGTCTCAAAAATCTTTAAAGACTCATAGCTTCTGTTTGTTGCTTTCTCATACCATTCTTGTGCTGTTTTTACAAGTCTTCAAGGAGTGAAACCAAAAGGTGAAGTTAAAAGAATTAAATGGAAAAAAAGCCATTTGTTCCTTTCTAAAAGGAGGGAAAATATCACACATTAATCTGATGAATTAAGTTCCCGTTGTTGCAGTCTGCTTTGTGTAGGGAATGGGTGCACCACTGACTTAGTTAAGAGCCAGTTGTAACCAAGAAACCTGTCATAAAGTAACGCAGCACCTGAGAGAGATCAATGTAGGAGTGTTCATTAAACTAAGACAAGAAGTATTGATCTGCAGGAGAGGAGAGGAGCCGCAGGGGACTTTCCAATGGTGTGGAAGCAGGAGAAAGAAACAAAGATGAGTGAACTAAACGGTGTTTTTATTCTATTTCCTTTAACCAAAGCAGAGTTTTCAGTGTTCTGACTAGAACACATAAAAGATAAAATGGAGAATCAGAAAAAAACAGGACTCAAGCAGTCCACAATGTTGGTAGGGATGGAGAATGTGCTCAATAATAAAATACTCACACATATGAAGATGTGTTAGTTCTAAAGTGTGAGAAGATTTCTCAGAGGACCTTGGATAATTTCATTTGAATAATGTTAATACTTAAGCTTTTAAATGCAGATATTTAGAAATAAACCAAAACTAAGCAAAGATATTTAGAAACTAAACCAACACCGCTTATGAATTCTTGCCATTGGGAGGAAATTAGCACAACTAGTAAAAACAACCATATTTTTCAAATGGACTAGTATTCATTAGTATTTACCTACCAGCAAAGAGAGTTGATCTATTAATTTGCTGACTGCTACCTACCTTTTAATAACGCCAATTATGAACAATATTTAACATACCTATGAGAAAATTGAAATGAGGGATTAATTGATAGGGAAAGGTTATAATACCTAGCCAGATACTTTGCAATAATATTGATTCACTCAATAAATACATATTGCCAAATTTATTCTAAGCACTCTGCTAAGTCTGGCTCTGAATTAAAATTCAAACATATATATATATATATATATATATGCTTGAATATATATATGTTACAGTGTGTATAAAGTATATTTAAGTAAATGAATAAGAAAATAAGTAATTAAATAACCACACAAATAAACATATAATTACAAAATGTGCAAATAAAATTAAAATAATACACCATTAAATTCTGTGAAATGATTGTGTCATCTAATCTTTGAATTAATGTTTGAAATATTTATCTTGCCCAAATGAGAGGAGTTGGGACAGAGAGCGTAAGAATACTGTACATTAAGGTATTCACACACATACAATACTGAATGAGAAGGGAACAGGCTTTAATCAACTTAAAAATGGGTTGTATGTCTGAAGTACACACACACAAACACACACAAAGAAAAGCCACCAAATTAGACTAGAGTAGTGGGTGGAGTCAGATTAGAGAGAAATGGTGAACACCATTTCTAGTTGTTAATATTTACCTTAATTATTATGGGAAGTCATTAAACTATTTTATAGCTCTAGAGAATGCTGCACTAGAAAAATCTGAAGGAGCAAGTATCTGTAAAGAAGTCAATTTAAAGATTATTTCTATATAAAGAAAAAGGTGTGAGATGATGTGGTTAATGACTGAAATGATTGAGAAGCAGCTTGATTAAGAAATCAGAACTGAAAATGAATCAGGAGATCATCAGTCTTATTTTGGGCTGCCATAACAGAACACCATATGAGGCTTCATTGTGAGAGCAGTTGTTCTCCATCTGTGAATTTGAGAAACCAAACTACATATTTCCACAATATAATGGTCAGATGGCCATAAGAAGATTTCCATTTCAAAACAGAATAGAAAAGCTAAAAAGGGTAACAGTCCTCAAGTATATCTAGAACATAACAGAGCAATTGCAAAACTTAAGCTTGAAAATACACCCACTTTCACTCAGAGCTGCACTCTCTGAATTCACTGAGGTAGATACTTCACCTCCGTGGACACTCCCAAGCTCTAGTCTCACAGCAAAGGCTCTCTAGGGTTGGTCCCTTGGTTCTGGGAGATCCTACTCCCACAGTTCTGTGGGACATGGCTCACATTTGAGCTCTTCCAAGGCTACACACCCAGGCAGGAGCGGCAAACTTCTGTCCTGCCTGAATCTGAAAGTTGACCACCTTGCTCAGGCTTGTGCTCTGGACACCATGGGAGCAGCAGCCCTGAAGATCCCTGCATTGCCTTGAGGTAGTCACTTTCCCCTGCCCTTGAAATACAGTATGTAACTTCTGTTGAGATGAGTTGATCCAATGGTTACTTGACTGGCCCCTTAATGTTTTTCTTTTAACAATCTGTTAGCACTAGATTGAGGGTCACCCTGAGGATTCTAAAGCTGCCCGCTCCAAATGTGCTCTACTATCTACCATAAAGATAAAAAACGCTTAGATGGGATGTAGGGAAAACAAAATAACAAATGGACCGAAAAATTTAAAAACTGCCAACAGAACTGAAGCATAGAACAAGAGAGAGGGAGGAGGGAGAAAATGGGTCAGGGGAGGGTACAAAAGATTTAGATGGTTCACAGCTGACAAGGTGATTGGAGATCCTCAGGATAGACAATGATGTAATTTTTAACATATATATATATATATATATGTAGCTATATATAGGTGCAATCAATAAAAAATGAAAGTAAACATACTTTATTGTGTGAGACCCTAATAGGAAAGAACTTTAATAGAATTGGTATACAGTAGAGAATTAGTGTGCAGTAGAGAGAAGAGAAGGATAATATTTTCCAGTTAAACACCCAAAGTTACCCATCCCCTTATTGGTAAATACCAAGTCAAATAGGATTGACCCAAAGCAGCATCACTGAGGTATCAAAAGTTTTCCACAGCTCTAAGGTAACTTCTGGAGGGGAACTGGCAGGGCAGGGCAAGTTTGGAATTAAGTGAGGGCCTATCAGACTAGAACTTGGGAATAGGGCCAACACTGCTTCTGAATTATCAGATAAGAATGACTTAATTAATATGCATGAAAAAGATGCTGTGATCTTCAAGGAGATATGAGTCACACTTCATCACAACTAAGGTCTTTGTGAAGGATCCACCAGAGAAACCATAATGAGGCATATACAGTTATGTAAATTCACTCAATAGCAATTTTTTTTTTGAGACTACGTCTCGCTATTTTTGCCTGTGGAACTGCAAGCTCACGTTGCCCGGGGTACCACAGACTCAAGCAATCCCCAGTCTCAGCTCCCCAGGTAGCTGAGATTACAGGCATGTGACACCACGCCCAGCTATTCTTTTGGACTAGATCTTGCTATGTGCCCCCAGCAAGACTCTAACTGCAAGCCCTGGCCCTGGCTGTGGCTTCCTAGGCTGCCACCTACAGGCATGCGCCACCATGTCCAGCCTCAATAGCAAATTTTAAGTGTTTGCTGTTTCTACATGCTGCCTAATGAATTAAGGCACCATCCATAAAAACTGCAAGTGCGTTTTGTGCACCTAAATTATGAACATTTATAGACAGGAGGGATATATCTGAGAATAAAAAAACCTATCTTTCATGAGGAAATGTTTTTCATAAAAAGGGGGGACAGTGGATGAGGAATCTAGTAGTTGTATACAAAAAAAAAAAAAAGAGGGTGATGTCACCCTGTAAGAGAGATGTAAGTTAGGTCTATCGGAGAGTACTTTAAGTAGAAATGGTCATAGGTTCATATATGCATGGGTCAAAGTCTAAAAGTATATAATGTAACAGAAAATGGTCACTTGCTTCTCAACTTTGGATTTACACCTCAGATTTGGTGGAACACATGGAGATGAGCCATCTGAGACATTTGAAAGAAACACAGAGGTGAGAGACACTTAAGGACAATGACAATGGCTGTTATTATCTTGATTCATACTTTGATTTTGCTCCTTTTGTTTCAGACTTAGCTAGTCCCTTTCTCCCCTCTCCTGTGGCTTCCTGCCTGAAGGTGCCTTATATTTGTGCCAAACTTTTAGACTTCAGCATGTTCTTCTAACAGGCACATCTTGTTTAACTGAGTATTTGCCCATGAGGAGTTTAAGACTTGCTTGTTTTATTGAGACACTATTATCCTTCTCTGTCTATGCATAGTAATTCTATTAAAGTTCTTTCACACTGACTAAACTTGCACACAGATAAAAAAAAAAAACATTAGGCATAAAAACTTGAGGGCCAAGTAGTATCCCTTAGTCTTCTAACACTAGGAAAAGGGCAAATGAATTGCAATGAGTATGATATGAAGAAGAAAATATATATAAAGCAATCATGAAAGTGAGATCATTATATTTTACATTATAAAATATAAAAATGCAGGTATCATAATGGCAATATAGTCCTCTGCACATTTTTAAGGCAGAAAAGAACATGGTCAGTTCAGTTTTCAAATAGCATATGAATTAGATTTCAGAATGTGACAATGAGAAGCAGAGCACATTGTCAGAAGGAAAATACAAGTGTCTACATAAAAAATAATGAGGGCACAAAGTTAGATTCAAACGATGAGGGTACAGAGAAAATAGTCTTCTGAAAACAGAATATAAAATGCACAACCAGGAGCAGATGTCATGGTCTTGAGCTGAGATAAAGGCAGCAGGACTACTATCCAAAGAGTCAGAAATAAAGCATGTGTGTGTCTTATGTCAGTACAAACAACAGAAGGAAAAGTCCCCAGAAAGTATAACTGAGTTTTGTTTAAAGACACAGAGGACTGTCCGTGTTTATAATGACTTACAGTATTACTTAAATTGTTATTTTATCATGTGGAATATCCCTTATATCTATCAAACTAACTTTAGAAGATCTGAAAATATATCATAAGTACCCTGCATTGACTGGAAAGAATAAAGAAAAGAAAAAGAGAAACTCAATGAATTAGTACATAGAGATCTAGAACCAATTCATAAATTTCAGTCAAGATTTCTTCCCCACCCCTACTTCCAAACTGTTGTTGTCATGATACTTCCTAGCTTATGTTGCAAAATCTAGAGCTCAATGCTTAGTCCCATCCTGCTTGGCTCACCAACATATAAAAAATCATGCTTTACTTGAAGCACTTTATTCTGGCTTCTTGGAAGTACTCTTGTTGATTTCTCTCCGCCTCGCTGACTAATAGATCTCAGAATTGTTTTTGCTGGCTCCTCCTTATCTTTCTGATCTGTTTCTGTTGAAGTGCTTCAGGAGCCCTTGATTATTTTATTTTATTTTCTGTCTACACTTACTCCCTCATTGACCTGATTCAGTTTCCTGCTTTTTAATAACATCTATCTGCTTGTGACTGCCAATCTTTATCCCTAGATCAAACCCATCCCTAATCCCTAATCCCTAATCAAACCCATCCCTAATTACAGGTTTATACAGAGTATAAACCTGTTTATCATTTTCATTCTAATAACACACATAGTAAATTCAGTATATTTAGAACTAATCATTATTTCCCCAAATTCTTTTTATATCTTAATTTATATCAATTTCATTCTTCTGCATGCACTGGGCAAAATCCTTGGCGGTGTCTCTTCAACACCAAAATTTGAAAACACAAGCAAATCTTCTTGACTTTATATATAAAACACATTCACAATCTGGTGATTTCTCAGTATCACTTGGGTCCAGACACCATCCATCAATGGATTATTGCAATAGGTTCCAAACTCCAAACTGATTCTACTTTTACCAGTGCCCCCCCTCAAACAACCATTCTCAAATAATAGGCTGAGGGATTATCTTAAAAGTAGTTCAGACCACATCCTTTTCAGTCCAAAGCTTTCCCATGACTCCCCATTTAACTCAGAGTACCAAAGTCCTCTCACTCTTCACTTACATGATCACATCTACAATCACCAGTCTCTCACTCATGTTACAAGACTACAATGACCCACTTGTTATTTTATGAGTACATCAGGTAGTTCCAAGCAAGGGTGCCCTTTTTCCAACCTCAGACCAGAATTCAACTACTCTAACTGTCTCCATATTTTATTCTGAGAATCTTTACTTGAGCATCACTAAATCTGGAAGCTTTTCTGATCAATGCTTAAAAATGCAATACATCTCATTAGTATTTCCTATCCTCTTCACTGCCTGATTTTACCCAGATTGTCCTTCTTTGAACTTTACAGTTCATTCTTGCTGGCCCTCATCAGGATGTCCCCTTACTGAGTGCAAGGACTTCTGTTGCTTTTATTGAATCTACAGCATAAAGATCAAAGTCATTGAGTAGATAAATATGAATATTTCATTCCAATAAACTTTTATCATTATTAGATATAAGGAGTAGCAGTAGGGAGGAAGAGATGAATATGAGTTTTGCTTCTCTAAAGCAATAAGAGAGAAGAGGAAAACCCCAAACCTTCTGACAAGTTATAAGCAATGGAAGGGAATCTCAGACATTGTCTCAAATGACCAGCCCCCATATTTGGTTAATGGAAGTATTTCTGAAAAACTTCATTTCAATGACCCAATAATATTTCAAACTCATTTTTTCTTCAAATTAGCACAGGTCATGATGTCTTCTTGGTACAGATTGTACAACTCTGTAAAGTAAAGCACAGAAAAGCCAAATGCCTTGAGTAAAATCTCAGAACATGTTAAGGATTAATCCAAAAAAGGTAAATTATGGCTGCCACATTCTTAAATGCTATTTGAAATCACTAAATGCTACTTTATAAGACAAATAGAGGAAAATATATGGCATTTAGTCATCAGATAGTATTTTCCTTAAAGAATAATTATATAGGGTTTTTGATATTATTACTTCTATACTTTGTCTCATAGCCAGAAAGAAATTGATACCTAGGCCAAGAAAAGAATCTGTTTTCATGCCAAATTACAGTCATTTACAAGGATGGATTCACATATAACATATGGCCCAAGTCTTATTGATTCTGCATATGACTATTAAGTTTCTGAAGTGTTAGATGTTAAAACATCTTGTTCTGTTTGTGCTAGCTTAGTTATTCCCATTAAAATTAATAGGAGCTATAGAATACATTCAGACAATATGTAGTATTTCATAGAATTTTATGACCAATTATGCTATAGCCATTATGATATTTCCAGTCATATTTACCACGATGTTATACAAGCATATTTTCCCTAAGAAAGATTTCAAGTGATCATCAAAGGCCTGTGAAATATTTTAAATAGAATTACTATAGTGACATGATTAAGTTTTCATTCTTCAGGGTTAAAAGCATCATCAGTCACTTCTTTTGCATTTAGTCCAGGTTATCATTACTATACATCACCTAAATGAAGGCTGAGGAGCAACACAATAAGATGTAAATACTCCTTCTTTATAGCTCACTGTCTTTGAAATGGATACCCAGGAGGAATGTCCAGTTTCTGGCCTTTAATTTATTCAACTATTTCAAGACTGCCAAATAATTTGAAGGTAATAATTGCTCTTACATTTACCAGTTCATTGTTATAGTTTCTATAAAGTGTCTTTCATTGTCTTAAAATCAATCCTTTCATAACAGATTCTCTTTGCACATTTTGTACATATAGTGTATAAATGCTGTGGTCCTACAGTCACAGCAGCTAAGAAAACATTGAGAATATAAAATAATGAAGCTAGAGGACCTAATCAGTTGCTTCTTTGTGTGACTTTCTTTCCTGCAGAGTGTGAAAAGTGAAGCTCTCAGGTACATGGAGGTTGTAAAAGTAATTTCCTCTTATTTCTTGTAAATCCAAATTACTTTCCATCCATTCTGTCTTCTCCAATGTTGAAAGTAGGAAAGCAAAACCTTCACTCTCTCCCTAATTATTTTACTTTGAACTCATACTCTGCTTTCTATTGGAATCATAATTCACCAAGGTAGTAAGTATGTTACTTTTTGACTTTCATATATTCTTTTTGACTTGTTTCTTAATATTTTGTTTTGTTTTCATTGAAGTCAAAGGAAGGATCAATACAACCTGCAAGAAATAAGCCATAAAGAAGCAAGCTGCATTATTGAAGTAGACTTATTCTCACACAGCTTATCAGCTGAATGTTAAAAATGTTAAATTGTCTGTAACAGAACAAAGTGAGTTACTAACAGACTCATTTATCCTGAAAAGAAACTTGTAAACCTCATGTATGTATATTTGAGTATGTATGTGTGAAATTGATTATCAATTTTAAATATTTAAGATTTCATAAAATAAATTATTTCAGCTAATATATAAAAGTCCCAGCCTTTTTATTCTTTTTTCAAGTCTGTATTCTGAGAAAAATTCATCAAGCTGAACATAAGTTAGAAACAATTCCCATTCTCTTTCGTCAAACATGAACAAATATTAAATACAATCTAGTTTACAATTAATGCCAGTTAAACCATTTTTTCTTTAAGTTCTGTGAACACAGGTTTGTATTTCCAAAGCAGGGTCATTTCTTATTACTAAGGACTCCATTCCTAGGAATCTACTGGAAGAAGACAAAATCACTAATTCCAAAGAAAACCTGAACACCTAAATTTATTAAAGCACATTTACAATAGTCAAGATAGGGAAACAATTCAAATACCCCAAGACAGACATTATATCAAAAATTTCTAATATATATATACACAATGGAACACTACTCAGCAATCAAAAAAGACAAACTCATGATATTTGTTGAAACCCACATGGGGCTGGAAAGGTTTATGCTCTCTTAAATAATTCAGAAAGAAAAAGATACATAGCTGATGGTTTCACTTATATGCAAAATATGGAGACATCAAACAAAAGGTCAAGGAAAAGACAAACATTTGAAGTTGACTATAGACCTGAGGCATACAGTAAAAAGGGGGGAGGAAAGGGAATAATACAAAGAGAGAAGTGCATAAGGGACTTATACCCATGTATAAGTTCACAGTTGATATGGTGGTGGGAGAACTATGAGGACTAGAACTGAGGGGAGAACCAATTATTGTACAAAAATGAACAGCAATATAAGAAAATATTTTTTTTTAAGTATGGCAGTTTCTGTTTGACATTTCCATTTTCCATGGGGACAAAAATTCAAAAAAGTTATCCTGTGTTTACAATCTACCAAATGAAGTAAGAACTACTTCTACTTCATTAAGAAATACTTTATATTAATTCACTCTTCCACTGGGCAGTTATTCAGTGCTTATTTAGTATGTTAGCCTTGAATTTACAGGACAGTGAAGAAAAAGTAACATACAAATAAAATGCAGGATGATAAATGTCATAAGAAAGCTATGAGTGTGAGTGTATGCTAAATGGAAACAACGGAATGAAATTATTTTACCTGGGGAATTAAGGAAAGTTATACATGGGATAATATTATATGCTGAATTTTGAGAATTAGATACTTCCATGAATGCTTTCCTGTCTCAAATGCCCTCTGGTGTACTTTCAAACTTCAGATTTTCCTAGGGACATACAAGAACATACTCTTAAGGAAAACTGAAAAATTAGCGATATGGGTAGAATATAAGGTAGACAGAAGGGTGTGGTAGAAAATAAACTCATGCCATATTAAAGCTTTTGAACTTTACAATTTTGTAAGAAGGAACTTATGAAAGAGATTTGAGTAAACTGGATTTTTTTATCTGTAGATTGTGGTGTTATGCCAGCTGAACAGTTAGGATGTTCACTCACCAGCATTTATCAGGATGAGAACAATGCTTAACCAAATGGAATGGTTCTAATGAAGGCATCAAGGTTTTCTCTTGTATGTTTTGTATTTTTGGTTTAGAGAAAGATATACATGATGACTTAAAAGTATGAATTAAATTGGAGAAGTTGCATAATACTTGAGGGAGTAAGAAGCAATTATTTATTTATACTTTTATTTCAAATATTTTATTTCAAAAGATTTTATATGACTTATAAAAATAGATATTCTTCAATAAGATTGTAAAAGTGAAAAAATTAAAATAAAGAGTGAAAAAAGGTCAAAATGTGAGGTGAAACCAGAGAGAACTAGTAATTTATATCCAGGTAATAAAACTGGGCATTTAATCAAGGCAACATCATTACTTGTTTTTATTAGTCAACTTTGAAGAAAATAAATTTTATAAATATATTGTGAATATATGAAATCAATGAACTTAATAATCATTAAGAGCAGATGGTGAAATAAATAATTGAGGGGTAGAACTTCAGGATAATAAAAATGAAGTAGAAAGAAAAAAGTGTTAAATATTATTTTGATGCAGGAGCTATCAAAGAATGAATAATTTGTGATTCTTACAATCCTTAGGTGCCTTTGACTTATCCTCTACATTTCTGTTCATGGATACACACAGTGTGGCAACTATGGATAATTTTTATCTTCTAAGTTGTCTCTAATATGCTTATCAAGTATATTTAAATTCATATTAATAATTTCCCATTCTCAAGGACATATAAAATTGTAAAATATTAAATTTGGAAGATATAACCACAGTTTCATATATTCCTATTATATATGAGAGAACAGAACCCAAACCCCCAAAAAAAATGATGTATACAAAGTCTTGTTGTTTGTTAGTGCAAAGTTTACCAAATTTAAAGTCCTAATCTTAGCATTTAACTATAAGTTAAGCATTTAAGTATAAACTGATTACATTTGAATATCTCTGAGTTTGGCAAAATAAATTACATAGTTATGTTTGCTTAGAATGATTTATTACTTTAAATTGAGACATATATGAATGGATGACTATATTCTTCACCAATTTGTATTCTGTTGAACATAATTTTAAAAGGGGAGGTTACTTGTTTAGAAATATTAAGGAGAGATAAATAAGAGAATTTATTTCTATTCCACATATAAGTGAGACCATACAGTATTCATCTTTTTTCATCTGACTAATAGAAAGGAATCAACAAAAGAACAAGAAACAGTCAAATCTAACAAGCTGACAGTAGATATAAAACAGTCAGCAAAGGAAGGGGAAGTAAAGGGGTGAAACAGAGGAAGGAGGACACGAAGGAAAATAGTGATATGTTATGAGTGACATGGTGGTGGGAGAAATATGGGTACCATAACAGTGTAAATGTAAAATATTAATAATATAAATATATTATAGATAATAAAAATAAACAAAAAAGAAGAAAAGGTTTTCAACGTAGATAAGGAAAACTAAGGACTCATTCATTAATGGACTTTCTGATTTCAGTTAAGAAAGAAATTATTTGAGTACATGTAAATCAATTTGTCATACGTGCTTCAATATATATCATAAGTAAGATGAAGGCTATGACTTTAAATCAAAGAAATATGCAAGTATATTTATGATTAGAGAGAGAGTTATTTGGCATCTTCCTACCAAAACAGGTCCATATTACTCTGAGACCACAGTTAACAAGGATAAAATATCAAGAAGGCATTAAATATTTGAATATAAAGCAGTTTCATATTCAAAAAGCTTCTTATTGAACATCTAAATTAGTCTGCAACAAAGTAAAGTAAATTTTCAAGAACTTATGAAAGCTGCAAAGTAGGTCTTGTAAAATGTCTTTCAAGATAATGATAAACTAATAATGACTAGTGTCAACATAAGGTACAAAAATGTAATCAATATATTTGGAAATATTTGTAAGTGTATTGTTTTACTTTTTCTACAGTAAAATATTTGCTTGAAAGTTTTCATAGATGCTTTAGAAACATCTCCCCTCTATCCAGTTCCATTCTACAACCTCCCCGGGGTAATTCTGAATACTGGAATTGGTCCTGACCATTCGAGCTGCACAGCAAGCACCTCAAAATGAGAACTCAAAACTAATTGCCCAAGTTCGGATGGAATGTTAAAGGCATAATGATTATTGCCTCTCTTTCAGCTTTCACTCATGTCAGGTTTTCTTCTTCATTTAAAATATGTAGCTCCTGAGTTCTTAAGCATTCTGAATAAATGAATGTGTTAAAGGTGAACACATAAATATCTTTGTCTCCTGCCTCTTTCTCTCTTGTCAAATAATAACTTATCATCAGAGTTGGATAAATTGAAGTCTCTGTTAAAATAAGTTTAGTAACCAATGTTGGCACTTTCAGCAGAATTCTGTCCTTTGGTATAAAGTTCTACATTTATATTTGAAATGACTGCTAAAAAATCAACTAAGAAATCAGGAGGGACCATCATAAATGAATGCTGGTTTATAGTGCATAGACTCAAATAGTTCAGTATGGGCCTAAGGGGCATTGGGAAAATGATAGCAGAAGTAAGAGAAATTACTGCCTTTCCAAAAATAACCCCATTTAATATAATAGTACTTTGTTCTGCTTTGTTAAGATTTTGCTGATTCTCAAATTTTCTTCCACTGGAGAGTAGAGAAAGTCAACAAATCAATCAGTAAGTTTAAACTCCAAAATCAATCACTAAGATCATAGTCCTGAAACATGTTTCAACTTTGCAAGGAGACAGTGGCCTTTATGGCTAACAGAATGTGAAAAATAGGTTTGTTCCTTATTTCTACCTTGATGATTATAATATATGCCTTAACCTGAACAGAGTGAATGACCTTTAAACTTAAGTAACTATACATTTAAATATAGTTCTATATAGATGTGACTTGAAAACTGTGAGTATATTTTCATTTTACAGAAAACAGGGTTACATATATAAATTTCTGTATCAATTTCACTGAGTACAAAATTAAAGAAAATGGATGCATTTACTGAATTATATCAATTAAAACAGCTTTTTTTAACTTAAAACAGTGCTAGATATCCATTTATTCTTCTTAACAAAAGTAGAAACTATTAAGTACCAAAGAGCATTCTGAATGAGAAAATACTAAGGTAAATAAGTATGCTTATCTCTAATATCAAGTATAGGAGGTAGAATCAAGGTGAGAAAAAGACATGTTTGAAAATAGATTTTAAAAATTAAATTAAAAAAATAAACTTTTAACTTTTAAAATTTCAACTCATACTAACAGCAGAACTAGTCTTATATACTCTTCTTTTGGCTGAATGATTTATTGGTTTAATATCTACATGTAATATCTTTATTTCATTCATATCTATTTTACTGCTAGTGTATAGAATCAAAGACATAGCCAGAAAAATCTCAGAAAAGATGTATTTTCTATTTTTAACAGGAGAGATTTTAGTAATCAGAGAGCAACTATCTGAAACTATTTTTTCAATATACATGAAAATATTATTGTAAATTAAAACAATCCTTTAAGAATACCAATCCTTCTTAGCTCAAAGAAAAGATGTTTTATGTTTATAATATAGCCAAACTTTGAATATAACATGCTGTATATTTGAATATTAATCATACTATGAAACTATTAGAAATAGTTTGTTAATTGGTATAAATTTTGATGGATATTCTGGATATCATTTGATATACAAAAGTCAAAAGGGCCTAAGTGGCTTCTGATCTCATTGTAAGGAAAAAGAATCAGTGAGCCATGGAGAAATGGCAGATTGTAGGGGGCTGAGACAGCGAATATACATGAGTCTCAAGCTTTTGAAGTGCCAGAAAGTATAAAGTGGTCAAAAAACAAAAGTATGTGGGCATGTCAAAGGGATGTAGATAGCAACTGAAAGAGCTTCCAGTAGTCGAACATTTAAAGTATATTTTAAATCATAAAATTACAATAATATAAAATCAATACCCATGCTGAAATAAATGACTGAATAAATAAATTCATGGAGAATAGGAAAAAATAATAATATCAAAAAAAAGCTTATGTATATTTTCCATTCAAGGAGGTGAAGCATAATTTCCCTTTCCTTACATTTGGGACACACAGTGACTTGATTCCAAAGAATGCAATATGAAAGGGCAGATAAGCAACTCGACAGTGTAGAAACCTAGCAAATATTACCTCAACCAGGTAATCAAGGTTAGCAATCACAGTAATATTTCATACTGTAATATGAAACCTGTGAGGTGATTGGGATCATATAAAAATGAAATTTCACATCTGTGATCTTCTTCCTAAATACTATAACCTCAGTCAAGAAATCAAGAAAAAACAAGAAATCAAGAAAAAAAGTTAAGAAAAAATCAGACAATTTGAAATTGAGGAATATTCTACAAAAATCTGGTTAGTACGCCTCAAATGCCCAAAATTGTCAGGACTATCAAAAACAAGAAAAGTGTAAGAAACCATCTTAGTGAAGATTGCCTTGGAAGATATGAAGGGTAAATGTAATATCATACCCTGGATGGAAACCTGAAACAGAAGGGGGTAAAAGCCATTAAGAAAAAAACTAATGAAATTTGAATAAATTATTGGCTTTTTTAACAGTATTTTTTCAATAGTTAATTGTGACAAATTACAAGAGTCACATAAGACACTACAGACAGCAATAAAGGGAAACTGGCTGTGAGGAATAGAGAGTACTTTTGTAGCTAAAACTATCACCAAATTAAACTTTAGAAAGTCATGAAATAATCCTAAAGTTGAATTATGCTCAAAATTCTCTTGTATGTAAAGGAATCACTGTGTAACTATTTTAGAATTGTTTAGAATACATTTCCATAGATAATTTTCAAATGTACTCAATAATATACATTTCCAGAGACCAGTCATACCTCTGTTCCTTACAAATGAAACTAGAGGGTATTTTAAAACTATTTATAAAATGCTTTTATTTACCAAACATTTATTTAGCACAGTATGTCTATATTATCTATTTATCATGCTGAGAATCATCATCATCATCATCATCATCATCATATCTAGTACTTAGTAAGTCAAAATTTACTAAGAATTATGAAGTACTATTTTTCATCCTTTATCTCACTAGTAATGATAACAAGATATTAGCATATGCAAAGTACAAGAAGGCTATAAGTATCTATGATCTCAATTTTATAAAAGAGATGATATGTTTAACAGAATCAACAACTGAAGAGAAATGAAGCTGGAATCATAATTCCAAGCATGTAGTTAAACTACAAGTTTCTTTTCCTCACTGATTATAAACACAGATGCTTTCATTTTAACTATGGGGGAAGACAAAAATCAAAGTTTAAGTCACATAAACTCAGGCTTCTATTTCCTGCTAAAAACTACATGCTTCATATTTGTGTCAACAGGATGAGTCACATTTAACATTTTAATTAGATAGGAGTATGTCAGAATGTTTATGAAATACCTAATTAAAATTAATGATGATCAGCACATATGAATAAATATAAAAACAAAGACAGTTTCTCCAAAGATATTCTGCCATTCAAAGGCCTATTTTTTTTAATTTCAAAGATAAAAATAATGGAAAATAACTCTAGTCTCAAATTAAGGGAATTTAAAAGATTGACATACTTGTCAGTTTCTCCTCTAATTTGAGTATTAATATCATTGCCAATTATATGTAACTTTTATCTGAATTTTTTATCTTAAAGATTTTTCTGATTATAAATTATACAGAGGTAATAATTCATAAGCAAACATTGTTTTTAGGCAGTTTCCATGCACTCTCTAGAATCAAAGTGCTTTTGTTTCCCATAGAAACAGTTTCTCTGTAGCCTCACAAGAGTATATGGATAAAGAGAAATTTAAAAACGCACCTGAAACTACTGCAAATTGGAAAGTACCACAAATGCATATTAGCACTATATTTCTTATTTTAGATTTCTGTAAGAAATCTATGTTTTTTATTTTCTTTGTTAACAATGACATTTTACTTTCTAAGTGCTGTGAACAGTGAATGACACCATTTTGCAGGAGTAGTCCCATTAACGAGATTATGAATGCAGAAATCTGATTTTCTATGTGATTGGTAGCACTATTAATTTTTTTATTGAAACAAAATATATGTCTAGAAAAGTGCACATAGTAACTTGAATGACTTTTGAAAAACTGACTACAGCCATGTGATGAGTACTCATATCAAATATGACATTATCAGCAATCAGAACCATTTTAGTGCCCCCTGTAGTTACTGCCCCACAAGGGCAACCACTATTTTTCACTTCTGGAAGCCTTAGCTTTATCTGCTTTATAATTTATTAGACTGGAATCACACAACTTGTAGTCTTTTATATCTGTCTCCTCTCACTCAGAATTTGTTTGCCTGATTTATCCATATTGTAGGCTACAGTGAAGTATGTTCATCCTCATTAATGTATAATATTTCACTGTGTGAACATTCTGTAATATACACAGACATTCCTCTTTCGATAGGTATTTGGGTAGTTTAGAGCTTGTATTAAATACAAATACTGCTGCATTGAACATTCCATCACACAGCTTTTCATAAATACATGCACATACTTCTGTTGATGTATTGGGTCTTATGTTATGCATATGATCTGCTTTAGATCATTTAAATATTATTTATTTAGATATTATTTAGATAATATTGAAAATTTTTGAGAAATAGAAATTCACATAACATATATATTAAAAAGTGTGACTGTACACCCCTCAGTCATATAATGTTGTAAACCAATGTTAGCTCAATAAAAAATGCAATTTTAAAAATAAAAACTTCAAAACTAGAAATAAAAACATAGGAAACGTCATCTCAAAACACACATGTGCACAAGCACTGGAATACTGTTCGATCATTAAAAACAAAGAAATCTTGCCAATTTCAACAACATGGATCAGTCTTGAATGTGTTATGCTATGTGAAATAAGTCAGAAAATGGCAAATATTACATGATTTCACCTACTTGTGGAAAATGATAAAAAACAAAAACTCAAGCTCATAAGTACAGAGAAAAGATTGGCAGTGACCAGAGTGGGCAAACTGGGTGAAGAATATTAAAACACACAGTTATAAATAAGTCATGTGTAAATAATATAGAGCATTATGCGTATAGTTAATGTTATATTGTATATTTGAAAGTTACTGTGAGTGTAGATCTAAAAAGTTCTCATCACCAAAAACTTTGTAAATATGTTGATATGATGGATCTTAAGTAAACTTACTGTGATCATCTTGCAATATAAACAAATATTAAAATAATATATTGTATACATGAAGCTAATAAAATGTTATATATTGATTTTATCTTGATACAAATACATTTTTAAAAGGAGACAATTGAATTTGGTTAGCTTCTGAATTATGAACTCTTGAGTATCAAGGATTACATATACCCATGGAAAAAAAGAAACTGAATAAATAGAATAAAATATTTTCAGTTTTTTTATATCAAAATGTTTCAATGGAGTCTCTTCAAATGATTGACTTTCAAGAAAGGCATTTTTAATAGTATAGGTGATGTATTCTAAATTTTGACTTTGTGAATAATGGAAAGAGTGTTTATTGGGGCATGCAACAGCATTCAGAATGCCCTTTCTCCATATAACATGTCAGAATAACAGATGGCATGCTCTGTGAAGAAAATTAATTTAAATAAGTCAGGTAAAAACCCACCTTTCTTGAAAGAAAAGATATTTTGTATAAGAAGTACATCTTATTTATTGCCTACCTGGACAGGTAATGTATTCAGGTTTTTCCAATCTATTCCTTTTGCACAAAACAGATTTCAAACACTGATCATGAGTACTCTCCCATCTCAAATCCTCCTACATGCAATGTATACTTATCATTATTTGTCACTTAATTTTAAAATTTTAAGTTTTTAATTTGAAAAAAAAAACTTTCTTTTTCTTAGCTATTATACCTATATTAAATTTTGACTTTCAGGTATGAAACCCTGAAAAATCATAGCAATATCATTTCTATGATTCTTTAATAAGTGATATGTTGCCATGTCCTTCTCTTTTAATTCTAGATTGAGAAATTTTAAAGTTTCTAGACAGCTTGTTTCAATTTATAAAATTTTATATTTTCTATATAGTACATCTATTCAAACATGCCTTAGTAATTTACAGAAGACCTACAAAAAGCATCATTTACCAATATCATGTTAATAGCCACTACACAACTAAAGTCATAATTTAATGTTCTTTGAAAAACTGAATATACCTTTCTTATAAGAGACATTTTATAAGTATATCACTGATAATTTAAATATATAGAAAGTACCAATTAATATTAGATTTTATATATATATATTCAGCTTCTGAGTTGCATATGTAAATGTATGCAGTTTTACGTAAAAAGCTGCGCATTTGCACATAAAATCTAGTACAGATAGATGATACATACGAATGTGCACATAAGATTCAACAAATGTGAATATTATTAGTCATTAGTTCAAAATTCATTTTCAATTTTCAGTTACATTCTGTACTCTCTACTAAACACCTGAAGTATGCTAAGGTGAAATACAAAAAATAACATCAATCAAAAAGGGATACAATACATGCACAAAAGTGAGTATAGGTTACAAACTGTTATGAACCATGAGAAAGGTACACAGAAGGCTTGATTTATGAATTTAGTGTTGTATTGTTGGAGAATTAAGGGTATGGGAGAATGATTAAAAAATTGTATGAATTTTGAAAATTATAGATAGAAATTTGTGGACATATGATGCAGGCATCATGTACAAAACAAAGTTATGAAGAAGAAGAAGAAAGAAAAACATCTAACAGAAAGAGACAGAGAAAGGAATGGTAAACAGTTTAGCTTGAGTGACAAATGAACTACACAATACTTTCAATACGGTGACAATTCTGTTCTAACCAAGGTAAGTTGCTCACCCTGATTCTGATTTGTTGCTGACTGAAAGATTTCCATAGTCACTTAATTCCTCTGAATCCTTATTTCTTCATCTGTAAAATAAGCAAGTTAAGCTCCTCAGTTTCTAAACACAAACTTATAAAACCTCGGTTACAAATTCATGTTGTAGATGAGATATATTATTAATTTATTTATTTATATATATAAAACCTTTACATATTCTTTTTTCCACCTTCCCTCGGTAACCATTAATTAGTCTTATAGTTCAAACTCTATTTTTCTTTCTTTTAGTTCTTCTGTTTATTTTCCTTAATACTACATATCTTAAGCAAAATTTAAAAAAAGAAAAATGTATAATAAATTCCGTGTCATTTTTTTGGTCAAAATAGCTATAGGCGAGGAAAACAAATAGAAGTCATAGTGTCTTCTTGGATAAATCAATTCAATAACCATAACCACATAAATAGTTCTTCCAGGAAAACACATAAAATCAGTTTTAAATCAGACAAGTCTTTTCTTGTACTCCAACAAAAAAAAAAGAAAAGGCATGAATTTCAAATAACATTTTGGTTAAGAACTATATTGAGGGGACTTATCCATTCCAGATGATATAAAACCACAATTATTGAAGTCATTTTTACTTCAGTATGAATAAATATACAAAGGGAGTTTTAAAAATTCTAAAATGGAATAGATTTTAGGTTTTAGAAAGACATTCAAAAATGTGAAGCATTTCAGAAGATCTAACATACACATATATTAGAATATCACAGAAGAAAGAAAAAACAAAATAGAAATAAAATCTAAAGTAATATTGTTGATTAATTACCAAAATAAATGACAGATGTCAAACTACAGATTGAGGAATCCAGAGAACTCTGAGCAGGATAACCAAAAAGAAAGGGAAGAGAAAGGCCCTGTGTATGTCAACGTATCATATTCAAACTGCAGAAAATCAAAGGTAAAAAATAAAATTTTAAACAGAAACAAAAAGTATCATTTTTTTAATTTAACATTTTATTTTTTAAAAAATTTTAAGTATTATTTTGTTCTTTAGATCACTGTAAGTGGTTTTTGGGATACCTCCCACTACCTCCTCCCTCTGGTGCCCCTTCGATTCTCTCAAACCCGGCTCTTTACTGTTTACTAGTTGTGCTAAATCCATTAGTCTCTTTCTTTCCTGTGGCAGTCTTCTTTCACTGGGTGAGGGATTGAGTTGTTGGAATCAGGTGGCCCCACATCAAAATTGCAAACTGAGGCAGAGGAGATGATCTACAAAGGCCATTCACAGACGTCTGTATTCACAGAATATCATTTTTTACAGCAGAACAGAGACAAATGTACCAGGAGACTTCTCACAGAAACTACTCAGGCAACAAAAGTGTAAAGTGACATATTTACATTTTGAAATCAACCTAGATTTGTGTATCCCTCAAAAATTATAATTCAAAGGTGAAGAAAGAAATACAGACTTTTTTAGACAAAGAAAAACTGAGGAAATTCTTCACTAGGTACTTGCACTAAAGAAATATTAGAATGATTAATTCAAGCAAAAGTAAAATAGCATAAGTCATAGACTGAATTACATAAAGAAAAAAAAAGAACCAAAGAAGGAATAAATGAAAATAAAGTGAAATATTATATTTGTCTTACTCGTAATTATTGTAAAAAAAAAAACTATGCTGAAGTAATAATGTATTGGGAAATTATTGCCTACAGTTATATAAAATTAATGATGGCTTTCTACTAAAATAGGGAAAATGAGTACCCTCCAACTTGTAACAGATTATCAAATATGACATTTTTTGAAATGGAAGACAGTATCTGTTACAGAACCAATGCCAAGACTATGATTTATAAAGCTAATTATAATAGAAATAAAATGTTGCTAGAATCACTTCCTCTCCACTGACTCAGAGTATGAACAGGCTAGTACAATAAAGAAAATACTTTATTCATCAAGTATGAACTTTTTAATTCAAAAAGGTTTCTTTGACTTTCATATTGAAATTTCACAGTATAATTTTTTAGAGAAATAATGAAACTTTATCAAATCTCTTAAGTTTAGATCATTTGTGCAATAATACATAACAATCTGTGCAAAAATTGGCTTAAATCCAAGTCCTTTGTTTGGAGTTCTGTGCTTATACCATGAAATGTAGCTGAAACATTTACTAGTTTTGTGAACTGAGAGTTCATATGGTAATCACAATTATTATTAAATTCTAGTATGTACAATTTATCTCTTTCAAAAATTTACAATTCAAGATTCATTAATCTTAGAATGCTGTGACTTTCATAAAAATTAGGAACATATTTAGTTTTATACTTTTTCATAATTAATTTGGTATAGAAGCAGGCTTTACAGCTACTAACTATATGTTTCCCTTTATTTAAGACTGAACATATTACCTATTCCAGTGTATGCAGTTTAATAAATAATTAGCAAATATGCTTAGCAGTGATTTACAATTTCTTCTTGGCAGAACAGAGGTAGTGATTAATTTATTTAGTTTCTGTTACTACAGATTAGCTACTTCATTTATTTATTTGTTAAAATTCACTTTTAATTGTTTTATTGTCCTTAAAAAAAACCAGCATGTTCTATGTGGAGGTTATAATGGACTTACTAATGGGATATTGACTGCTATTTTTCGATATATCTTCTGATGGCAAGGTGTTGATTACTGTTCATTGAATAATTCCCAAATTGCTCCACATCTACCTAAAATTAGTTCTATGATGATCTCATAAAACTTTCATTTTCAATTAACTATAATAGGACTCAAGAGAAAATAATTAATGGCTCTACATAAAAATATATAAAATGGAAACATGGAAAAACATTTAATATCTGTAAGAGACACGATATTTTCTATTGTTAGAATATGTTCCTTGGGAGTCACAAAAAGAAGATTGTATGGATGGGAAATGTTAATTATAAAGTAAATAAATTATATCTTAGCTTATTATTTGACCAAAATGATAACTGGACAAAATTTTCTTCTAACAATGAGTTCATTTGAATTGACAGGCTACAGTATCCTTAATTCAAGGATATGATTCTCATGGGCAGGACACATCTAAATATATATACTTACATGTGCTGCTGAAATACATGGCTTTAGTTCAGTTTTATTTAATTATATTATTATGCATTTTAAAAAGAAAGTTAATCTTCATTGACATATTCCTTCCTCATTGTTGATCATCTTTTCATCTTGATACAACTATAAGTTAATCCATAATAGCTTTAGTCAGAGAAATATCATTCCAAAATATTCTTAATTTTGGAAATTATCAGGTTGAAATATCAGGTCTTGAAGTGACAAGGTGGGCCTAGGTCTGAGCCAGAGGGCAGGTGCTGGTGAGGGTGTAAAGAAAAAGGAAACCACTTACATTGTTGGTGGGAATGTAGACTGGACTAATCCCTATGCAAAGATGTGGAGCTTCCTCAAAACTTAAATAAAACTGGATATTACATATGACCCAGCAATTCCACTCCTAGGAATCTATCCAAAAGATACAAAAAACACTAATTTGACAGAAAACCTGCAGCTGTGTGTTTATTTTGGCACCATTTGCAGTAGCTAAAATATGGGTTAAACAGATTAATGGATTGAGGATATGTGGTACATATACATAATAATATAATATTTGGTAATCAAAAAGCAAAAAGGTCTTTTTCAGCAACTTGAACAGAGCTTGAAGGGATTATACTGTGGGAAATAAGCCGGAAGAAGAAAAACACTAAATGGATGTACTTATATGTGGAATAAAAAGAACGCAAGTATAGGATCAAAGACAAACCTTGAAAAACTAATCACAGCCCTGAGTTATCCAAGTAATAGAAGGGGAAACTGAAAGAGGGAGGAAGGGGAGTGGGTTAAAAATAGGAGGGGAAAGAGCATTTAACTATGACTAAGGCTACCAGAGGGAGCAACCTTGTTCATATAATTGTAGAAGTGTAAACTTAGAACCCTAAGATATTTACTACAATGTAAATTAATGCTACCTTATTAAAAAATAAAGTGAGAGGGAGTTATCAATAACCTAAATAAACTTTAATGAAATACACAACATATTTCATCTGTTTTAATTATATTATAGGTTTTTCTATGTTCTATAAACATTTGCCTCCATTTATTTTATATTGTATATATATATATATACTGACCACTGAAACTTGGGGTAAAGTTTTTCTTTGTTTATTTTACTTTTGTAGGAAAAATTTTAAAACTATCCTCTCCAATCAGTTTTTACCTCCAAAAAAACTTCTTAATTTCAGGGATGGAAATATTAAGGCTAGAGGTCAAATTCTTTTGCCCAGTCTCACTACTCAAGGAAGGAGATTATTTCTATCTTCCTTTGCAGAAATTACCTTCACCAAAATTAATCTCTGCATAAAAATGGAAACTAGGGATTTTATTATTGACCTCATTTTGGATGTTTCAGTTCTTAAAAGATTCCAGTGACTATTCCTGTTGGTAAAATGAACTCAATTTGAAAAGAATCTAGAGTGATTTCATGCTATAAGAAATAACATTCTTAATCCTGATAGAAAATATACTATTTCATAGTTATAAAATTTTCCATTAACAAGTTCTTATTTATAATTGAACTTCAACATGAAAATAAGAATATGGGTTATCTAGGGATCTAAGATTCTGCATGAACAAATAGAAGCACTAACATCTTTGCTTTTCAAGAAGGTAAGCTGAATTTGTGCAGACTCCAAATTCAAGGAGGACATTTTTCTGGAAGGTATTGTATAACTGAAAAGTTATTTGTGGACACCTTACCATTCATGTAGCTACAATTAACAGACCAAGTATTTTTGAAATATTGGTGTGCATAATGGCAATTCTGAAAATAAAAATGATTATTCAGATACCCCCTCCATATTTGGAAACAAGTACAAATTTATCTGGGTAAAACCCCAGTGTCAGTGCTAATTTTACCACACACTTGCTGGCACAGATTTTATAAAAATCAGATCAACAACAGCTATAATGGTGATTTCACATTTACTGTCTCAATAGTTTGTCTCTGTATTTCATTTTTGTATTAACCATTTGAAGTTTCACTTTCTGACATTATTATGCATACCCTTTTCCATTTTTCATTTCTTGCCTTTTCTTGTGAATAATCTATTTTATAGTTTATCTTTTGTCTTTTCTTGTAAAAATAAATATTTCCTATAAATAAAAAATATTTAGAAATATTAGACCTTTAACTGCCATTTATGCTTCAAGTGTTTTCTTTTAGAAAGAATGGTGTAAATATAGTTACTTAGTCAAAAGCAAAAATTACCTGAAATGGGGGACATTGTATTTCACTGTAGCACCACTGCTTTCCTTCTAAACCATGACATTGTTCTTCCTACTTCACTTTACCTTTCTCCTTCCTTATACTTTTATATTTTTTTAAAATACCATTCGATAAAACATGTTTTTAATACAGTATCAACATTTCTACTTAATACCATTCACATAAGCCAAGAATAGCTTTTATTTATTTTACTTAGGTTATTCAGAGACATAAAATCACTCACTCTGCCTCAGAGACATACCATACCACATTTACCATCAAGACACCCACAGTCCTCCAACACTATTCACTGAAATAATTTGTATTTTGTAATGGTCATTGTCAATGACTATCTGATACACAGCATATGAAAGAGTATTTTTGGAAGCCTTTGAATGTTATTAATTCCTTTAATCTCAGTTTCTGTCTCTCATTTTCTCCCTTTTTCTCTCAAATTCCCCCTACTATTCATTCATTTCAGTAATAATTTAATCTTCAAAAATCATTAGAAAAAAGAAAAGAAAAATAAAATCAACGAAAATGCCATCTAACTCATGCATCACTGAAGGTAGTTTGAGAAACAATACCATTTACATATTAACACCTGATACATAAAATGTTCAGGGAGTAACAATGTGGTAAGTGTTTTGGAATGCCCACACCTACTTATCAAATTTATCAATGTTGCATCTACCACACCATTGAAATTTTTTGGAATTATCGGAATCAAAACCTCCAACACTGTAGTCACAGCTCTTATTTTCACATCAAACTGTATGTTGAAGCCTGTCATCTTTCTAGTCAACAAAGAAGTTTGAATACCTTTTTCTAATGTTGCCAAACTTTGTTGCCTCCATTGCAGACCTTTTGTAAGTATGTGAATATCATCCCATTCTACAAGCATGCTAAGGATATAAATTGTTTCTTTCTCATATCTAAACCATCATATACAATAACTGAGTGTGATGTAGACGGCAAGTGTTGAATAAATAGTTGCAAAATGATATGTTGTTTAAGCTGTGAAGACAATTCTCACAGACTAATTCTGAAATGTTTAAAGTAATGGCAGCATCATTGAGATAAATATGTAGTTTCCAATCTGACTATTTTGGCTTAAGCAGTATTGATTTGGATGTCTACATTCTGGCATATTTTTTTGGAACTACATAGAAGTTTTATTACTCTGACATGGTTTTGGCAAAAATCAGTGCAGAAGGAATCCAATCCAGAGGAAATGGCATGACAGTCAAAGGCAGAAATGCAATAACATTCCAACTCACGCAAACAACACTGTGAATCAGGATGTTTAACAGTCAGGGAGATAGCAGAGTATTATTTATTTCAAAGAAAGACAAAGTGAAATATAATACCTGAACAAGTACATTTAAGAGATCTAAGGCAAACAGGTGTGTACTGTGAGGTGTAAAAAATATCATTAATACAAGGCCGAAGATTTGTAATTTATCCTTGGTTTCTAAATATTTAGTCAATGACAACTTAAATTCAGGCCCTACACAGTTTTAAATCAAGACTGTAGGGAATATTTTCTGCAGAGGTTAAGGTGGCCGAGGAGTTCAGTATATAGATATAGCTGACAAATGAACCCAAAGAAGTTGGGTTCTAGACCACAGAACCTTCTAATACAACGTTCAATAATGGTGGAATGTTCTAATGCACCACCCAACATGAGACTCACTAGCCACAATAACTACTGAGCACTAGATTATGCCTAGCCTAACAGAAACTAACTGCTTAGTGTTAACTATATTTAATTTAAATATAAATACTCTTTTATCTAAAGTCTACTTTACTGGACAGTACAGGTCTAGAGCATGAATAAATAAACTATCGCCCATAAACCAAACCTGGCTCACCATCAATTTTTATTAATTATTATTTTATCTTATTTATAGCCATACTGATTTTTTCACATACTGATTTGTTCTCCTTCTATACAGCAACTTCAAAGCTGAGCTGTTCTGTAAGATCACAGGTCACAGGGGCTAAAATGAGTTTATTAAGGGTTTGAAAACAAAGCAATGCAAAAAAGACATTGGATTCTGGCAGCAGAACTGAGATTATCAGAGTAGGAATGGAGGAAGGAAATAAAGAGTATCCAGTGGACTGTGAGGAGGGCTATTAGTTCTTTGGGATAGATGTAGGGTGTAACATACATTAGGAGAGGAGGGAGCTATAGTCCTAAAATAAAGTGTCATAAAGTAATGATACCTCAATTTAAAAGATTAAATTAAAAAAATTAATTGAATCAACCTCTGATCTATATAAACATGTATTTGTAGCTTTTCTTTTTTATTCACAGTGAGCATTTTGAAATTTTAATCAATCTCTATATTTTTAAACTTCAATTTTTATTATGATTACATATTTAGACTAGAAGAACAGAGCAAAGTTCTTGAAGTCAAATACAGAATAGGTCTATAAAAGTAAAGGTGAGATCTTATACATCTTTGCAATTTTCACAGTGCTTAACAAAGTTTTAAAAATGTGCTAATGGTCAATAATTTGCTGTTATATTCAGATTAATCAACTGAAGAGGTAGATGTCTTTTGCCAAAAAAGACTAAACCCAAACTCAAACTTGGTCTAAAAATTACATTGTCTTTGTGTATAGTTTTGTGTACATCTTTTTTGAAATATAATTTTTTCCATAAAAGGACACCAACTGTGGCTATTCACCATTATTCTATTTTAATTTTGCAAAATAAGAATGAAGAATGTCTTGTCAAGTGATTATTTTTTTATTTCCTAAGTGACTTAAACCTAAACTAAGTAGAATATTTTCTGAGTAACCCTTATTTTAATATTTCCAAACATGGAAAATATCTACATTTAAAGCAATCAAATAGTCATAAGTTACATTGACAGATATCAGTCTTGAGTTTTGCAGTGAGAACTACACACAAAAAAATCTAGTTCTAAATTTGAAAAGATTCTAGACAAAAGAAAAAAAAATTGGCTTCACAACTCCCTCCATATTGCTCTGTCCAATATCCCATGGCAAATTTTTTCTTGCTATAAAAGGAAGATGGATTATTTGTGTCTCATTAATTTTTATGTAAAATTATTCTTTATTCCCTTGGTTGCTCCCTGTCTAAAGTGGAAGGGAAATACTAAATGGCTTCTTTTTTTTAGGTTAATTATCTGTAAGCATACATTTGTTACTTGTGGTTATTTTTAAAATGGATATTGTGTATATATCTATGGTAACTAGCTAAGTATCTATTGCTATTACTACTATTTTAGAGCAGTAGCAAAGTCTGTTAGATTAAATAAAAAAAGAAAGAAAAGAAACTCATCAAGAAAAAGACAAGGATGGTGTAAACATTATTGTTCACCATGGAGTCAAAATTAGCTAAAATGTAAATAATAAATTTCCAAAATCCAGACTTTTAAAATATATAAGGTTATAATCTAATAACTAATACTTTGAAATTCTCCAAATATATTCAAAGAAAACTAACATTAAAAGTAATGACTTTTATTTCTCTTCTTATATACAGTTCATACTTGACAATCTTTTAAGAACAGGTCAGCATTTCAATCACACATTCATAAAGGCTATCAATACCTAAAAGTTTTAAAAAATCTAAAAGATAAGCAGATTATATTTATTAATATAATATATATTATACTAAGAATCATTTTTTAGTGTCTTGGTGGAAATGGAAGAAAATTGTTTTGCATGCTTTTTTCTTTGATTTCCATTAGTTCTGCCTTTATAGCAGCATCACATACTTTCCTTAGCAGTCAGCATTTTGGTAGTCCAGAGGATCAATATTATCTGGGGAAAGAGGGTGGAATGCAGGGGAAGATATTGATTAACCAGTAGAATTACCAAGGAAAACACATAAAAAACAAATGAAAATATGTAAAATTTAGAAGTATGTAGAGATATAAAAAAAGTTTGTGATAGAGATTTTACATAGATAAATTAATAATTTTCACTTCACAGAAATGCCATATCTTGTCATCATAGCTCCTCATTCTAGGAACTTGAGTTTAATGAAAGAAAAGTATAGTGTTCTTGTTCAGTGCTAGCTATGATTTCTAAAAAGACTGATAGGGAAATTGCGTAACCACCACCCCATCTTGCTGATTCCTGTGCTCCTGCTCAGAGATATTTTCAAACTAATTTGCAGCTTGAAAACTCTGTCACTATTAACCAAAGAGTGAAAGAAGAAAAAAAAATCTATAAAAGTTTCAACTACAGTGAGATAGATATACACTCTCATAAGCTGTATTTTTATTATCTATAAGAAAAGAATTGATGGTGAAAATGTGGAGAAAAGGAAAACCTGTGTATTCTTAATATAACCACTATAGAAAACTGTATGGAGTTTCTCAAAAATGTTAAAAATAGAATTGCCATATGATCCAGCTGTAAATGAAGACACTAACTCAAAAAAATGCATGTACTCATTTCAACATTATTTACAGTAGCAAAGACGTGGAGACCAGAAGACTCGCAGGTAAGTAGCGTCACCTTGAGTCTGCCGCCTTGGCTCACTTGGCCATCCTGACACCCAGCAAAGATGTGGAAACAAAATATTTATTAATAAACAAATGAATAAAGAAAGGGTGACACAGACACACACAGTATAATGTTATTCAGTCATATAAAGGAATGAAATTTTGTCATGGTTTCAATATTCATGTTATTTCACCCAATAGCATGGATGATAATCAGAACAATATACCAAGTAGAGTAAGTCAGACAAAAGTCAAATAATTTCACTCACAAGTTTAGCTGAAAGCAAAGCAAACCCCCTAACTTGAACATAAAAAGAACAGATTGATGTTTATCAAAGATTTGGGGTGAGGGGTATTGGGGGGGTGATGGGGATGTGTTAGAGAAGGTTAGAGGGGAATGAATGATGGCAGTCAAAATGTACTGACTTCGAATTTTAAAGTAAGTAATGGGAATATAAAAATATAGCATGACAACTATGGCTAATAATACGATATTTTTTATTTAAAAGTTGTCAAGAGAATAAATCTAAAAAAACTCATAAAATAAAAATTTATAACTATGTGTGGTGATTGATGTTAACTAGGCTTATTCTGACATTCATTTTCAAAACTATACAAACACTAAGTCATGTAGTATATACTTGAAGATAATATATTACATGGCAATTAAGCTCAGAAAATAATAAAAAAAACACATTAAAAATATTTTTAAGCACTTACTAAAAGAAAATTGTAAAGATGACACTTGAACTGTGACTCATCTCATCAATTCCCAACCTCCAACATGAACTAGGCTCCACTTCCCTGAGATAATCAGAACAATGTAGAATGTTTTGGGAACAAAGTGTTCACTAGCATCTGAACAAGAAGAAATTGACTCTAGGTCTATTAACCCACATGACAATACTTTCCTTGGTGAAGACCTTTCTAACGTCTCCCTGCCTTCCAGCTCTGCTTGATGACAACGTATCTGAACTTGTTTTTAGGCCCATTATTCATTAATTTCATTGGCTGCCTTTTTATCTTCATCAGCTGCTTTCACATTCCTCCACCTAAAATCAAGGTCTGTTTCTATCTCCTATTGTCCCCAAGAGAGAGCTGATGCTCATACTCAATTAGAGTGCATAGCAATGCTACTGTTTCAGGGAGAACTTGAGTTGACTCTAGCTAAATGAGATATTCCTGGTGTACAATTTACTCCATGCCAGATAATTTGCATTTGTGGCAGGATAATTTATCAAGCTATTAATTGTCTCCTCTTCTTGCCAGAGTCTATTCTAGTAGAGACTTGTCTAGGGTTTCAAGCTTATGATCTCAGGAATTATTAATGGCTTTTGTATTTCTTGGCCTAAACTGAACTTCCCAAGTACAAATTACACAACCCCACACAGGATCTTGTGCGAGATGGCTATCTATGACAGTGTTCATGAGACAGAGAAGGGTGAAAGCACAGGTTGAAAAAAGGAACTATGGGGATGGAAAAGAAATTAATTAGTAGAAATAATGAAGACTTTTTTAAAAGTACAGGAACATGCCCAAGGGTATTAAGTGACACTGAGGGCTGAAAAATAGGATGTTGTAATGGGTTTTACAAACTTGTGTTGATGAAGAACAAATGTTTTGGTGAATGTGCTTGCTAAGAACTGAGCCAAGTGCCAAGGTGTTAATATCAACAGCAAAATTAGCTACTGTACACACATGGCATAGAGGCGGCAGGCTACATGACTTTTAATGGACCACGTAGCTCGGACAATGAGCATTCTAAAGTCAATTATAAATGAACATTAAAGGCATTTTCCTATATGTTTTTTAACTGTGAATACCCTGCTAACTAGGGGAATGAGTTACTATGATAAGTCAATATTTCTCCACTCAGTAAATGGTGACTGAGAGTAGATTTACTTAGTGTGAAAATTATTACTTGCTTTTTATTGTCCTCAGTGCTTCAGAACAATATTGTGGTTCTATATCTATTATCTTATTAAATCTTCACATCTTTTCAAAGAAAGTATGTTTAAACCTATAAAGATACGAAAGAGTTAATATATGTATCACATGAAGCCAGTGATAGAAAATATTCACACATTGTGAAAAATCTTAAGGGAATGTATGGACACATAATTAAAACATCTGGGAGCAAAGCTCACTTCAGGCCACAGTGCTGATGCAGATTCTCAAGAAATATAAGAATTTAGGATTTTTCACATTTGGCTCTCTCTTTTCTGGGTTGGTTTCATTTTCAGGCTTCAGATAGTAACTAGATGACTGCTAGCAAGTTGAAAGCTACTCCGTTCCAGATTCAAGTACACTGAAATGTGGTGCTTTCTCACAACAGCCTCTGCTGGTGGCAGCAACTGGATCAGGCGTCCATCCCTAAAATAGTCACCGGGGTCATTTATGTGGACTCTTCATTTTGGCTAGGACTGAAGGAAGCATGGAGCCAGACAGTACCAAAGCATAAGAGACTGAGACTGAAACATAGAGTGTGTTTATTCAGAAGGTAAGAGGAATACAGATGACAGAGAGTAAATGAATGAGGGGTGACAAAACAAAAGCAAATTAGACTTGATTTAGGATTTATATTTCTTTCAAGAAACCTCTAAAGTTCCCGGTTGCTTCCACCTTTTCCTTATAATGAATAAGGAAATTTAAATCACTGGCAGAATGATTGCAAACCTCATCATCCCAGGGGTAAAAATACCTTATTTCTGCCAGAGAACAAGAAACTCTCCTGGCCCCTGAGCAACAAGATGTGTTCTACAGCTAGAGCACAAGAAGAATCACTGAGAAATTCTATTCTTCAACCAAAGGGATACAGGTCTCTGTACCTCTGAGAATAGGACAGGATAGAAAATCCCAATCCACCATCACCAGATTAACAACACTAAAGTGAATGATGGTGTAGTGACCAGCTCTCCTGAAATTCAGTCTCACCCTCATTACCTGCCACTACCTCATGGTAACTGCAGAGGTATTTAGAGTTGGTATTCCATTGCACATATGGGCCAGACAGAAAACACTAGCAGAAAGGTAAATCTCAACCAAGTTCACCAGTAAGTCTATTAAACACATCACCCTATTAAAAGGTGGTAACAATGAGTTTAGACTCCCCACAACTTAAAAAAAAAATTTAATATAAAAATAAAAGTAAAATAAAGGGAAAAGAAATACCATATTAACATTAATTAAGAGAATACTGAAAAGATAATAAAATAAAATCAACTTCAGAATAAGGAAGTTGCTAAAAGACTGCCATTTATGTTAGGCAAAAGGGTCATTCACCAACAGGATTACAAAAATCCTAGATTTTATGCTTCTCTAAAAGACTCAAAACATATGAAGCAAGGATGACAAACTAAGCTGAGAAGTAAGAAATCTATAATCATAGTTTGAGAGTTTACATTCTTTTTTCACCAGTCTATAGAAAAAGTATATAGAAAGTATAGAGTATATAGAAAAGAAAGAAAATGGATAAGAACATAAAAACCTGAACAGCACTAACACTCAATTTGATGAAATAACATCTAGATACTCTACCCATTTAGGGCAGAATATACATAGATCAATAATGAAAGAAGAATCACTACTGATCCCACATACACTAAAAAGATAACTGATTATTATAAAAATAGTATAAAGACATGGTGATGAAATATTTACATAATGCAAAATTCATTGACTAAAGCACCATTAAATGAAACTCTAAAGAGGAAGTAAGTAAGCAGTCTTATTTCTATTATTAAATTGAACTTTTCCCTAAAAGACGTCAAACAAAATTCCAGACCCACATGGCATCACAAATGAATTCTACTAAATACTAAAGGAACAGGTAAATATCAGTCCTCGAAATTCTTCCAGGAACTTGAAGAGAAGGTAATGTTTTGAAGTGATAAAACTGTTTTATATCTTTACTGTTATGTTAGTATACATTATCGTAGTCATATTTCAAGTTCATACAGTTGTGCAACAAGAATGAGTAATTTTTTTCTGAGTTAAAGTATTTCTCACTGGAATTAATTTAAAAAAAATTTTAAAGCCAGGCTCATCATTGTATATGAATGCTTTGATTGCTATCTATCTAACTATTCATCTACCTATCTACTGATAGTAGATAGATAGATAGACAGACAGACAGACAGACAGACAGGCAGACAGACAGGCAGGCAGGCAGACAGACAGACAGACAGACAGACAGACAGACAGACAGACAGATAGATAGATGATAGATACTTATATCTATACATATAGATATATATGCAATTATGTGGACATATATATGGGTGTTACTTATTGGATAACGTAAGTATGACAGAAATCTTCATACATCTTTTGGAAAATTCCAAACAGTGTTTCTATAGATATGAATTGGACAGTGTTTGGGTAGCCATGGATTAGATTAAGAGCTAAGTACATTTGCAGATGAAGAGTCTTTTGTCCCTATAGTGATGTTTCTGGAAATTACCTTTACTTGTGTTAGAGATAATATTTATAGCTATACTCAGGCTCTGAAAATCCACTATCAGATGCTAGAGCCCAAACTTGTATTAGCAAAAGTCTCATCTAACAAAACACGCATGCACTTGTGTGAGATTCTATGCCCTTCTCTAACAGAGGACAAATGACTGGGGGAAAAAAATCAATTATGGGGCACATGCTTCTCTTCTTTGAGATTTATAAGGAAGGCAAAATAGAAGATATTTTTATCCACTTCTTAAATGATTAAAAGGAAGAAGCACAAGGATCTATTATTTTCAGTATAGAAAGACATATTCATGAATAATGAATGCCTGCAGTTTACCTAGAGAAAAGAGAGCAAAAACTGAGTCCCAGACTTTCATTCTTTTCTTGCCTTTCAGTGCCTTTGGAAAGTCAATAAAAAAGAACAAAGGTGACAATTAAGCATTAACAAGTAATTCAACCCTAAATTCACCTATTCAACCCTAAATTTCCTTACACAATAACCATAATCTCTTTCCCTGTGGTATCCAGTCCACAATCTCTCAGGAGAGCAGAAGCTATATAAAATAAACCCTTCTTATAAAATAAGGCCCCCTGGGGATTCAGAAGAATGAAATCTGAACTGGACGTGTTTCTCAGGTTCCATGTTATGAACATCCTCCCTGAGAGCACAGAGTTGGGCAGTAGACAGAGTGTACTGGGAGACATGATACGAGGCAACTGGAAAAATGATTGCTAGGGTTTGAAGACAGACCTCTCTTTCCTGAAAACAGACCTGCTGTCAGATTCACCTAGATCGCAGATCCCTCTTTAGATAACAATTGAACTGCAAGTCTCCTGAAGTTTCTAGGTGGTTATATGTAACAATATCAATGAAGACACTTTCTAAAAGATAAACTATATATATATATATCTATAAACGTATAGTTTATAGTATATAGTATATAGTAGTATATAGTTTATATATCTATAAACGTATAGTTTATAGATAAACTTTGCTTTATTGTCATTATCTATTTGACTCTGAATACTTATACTCATGGCTCTCAGAGTCAAATGAGGGGGAAGAATTCATGAGGAATATAATGTAAAAGAAAGCCTCAGGATGAGGAATAAAAGGAATGTTGAGTATAGACTATGAAGGGATCCAGTGCCTTCTTAAAATGTCAGCAATCCTGTTCTAGTCTATCCCTAGCTGCAGCTATTCCTCCAGTGTCTATAGTCAGGTAGACTAACTAGTTTTTTTACCCAACATTTTCAACTGCTCCACCAGAAGAAGCTTCTGAGTTATCACTCACTCTGGCAGTGTCCTCTCATCACACCAATTAATAGCCCCACTGACCTCTCACTGAATTTTATATAGATTCTGTGATTTTCCTTTCTACCTGAGCTCTCTGAACTCACAACAGTGGCTCTTCTTCTCTTACTGGACCCTTTTTTGCCTCTAAGTCAAGTCAAGGAAAAGATCTCTTTTCCTTCATTATGCCCTATCTTTACAATGGATCTCATTTCTTTATCATTCTCTAACCACCATCTCTTGTTTTCTCTCTGCCACTAGAAATCCCCGTATTATTTCCCCAGACTTTCAGTGACTTTCTTTTCTGCCCTTACTGATGGTCTTATACATTTTTGCTTCAGAAGCCCTCCTTGTTACAGGACTCTTAAAATGTTTCACATAATTTTCTTCTATTCTTGAGTGGCCAAAAAGGCTATGGTATATGTACACAGTGGAATATTATTCATCAATCAAGAAAGACAAAATTAAGTCATTCGTAGCAACATGAATGGAGTTAGAAGAAATCATGCTAGCAGAAATAAGCCATAAAGAAATAGAGAAATATGGGATGATCTCACTTATATGAGAGATACAGGAAAAACAAACAAACAAGCAGATAAGATAAACATAATTAACTATCAACAGAACTGAAATATAGAGTAAGAATGGACAAGAGGGGAAATCAGGGGTGGAGTGGGCACAAAAGACCAAGATGATGGCACACGGGTGACAGGTTGGTGGGAGAACTCTGGCACTGACAACAATGTAAAATATATATATAATTTTCTTCTATATTCACCATTTTTTAGTCTTTGCCACCAGGGAGCTCTCTCACTGTGGAAAGCATTCCTTTCCCCAAATTTCCAACTTTTTGCCCTCAATAATAGATTTATTTCTGTCAAAAGAGCCATTCTTGCCATTGCATTCTACACCTCTATCTTTATGTACAATACCCAATACTTACCTTTTTTCTTCTTCTGCAGAGGTAGTAGATTCCCTTCTCAAACCAGATCTCACATTGTTTCTGGTACCTACATGCTTCTCAACCCCAGTTTAACTTGGATTACCAACCTCTTAAGTTTGGCACACATCCTGAGTCTCACTGACTTATCTGATAGTAATAATAATAATAATAATAGTAATAATAATATCTTCCATTTATGGAGGTCATATATATTGTACTACCTGACTTCTGGCAAGACATTTAACTTATGTTCCAAATCTCTTCTATTAAGGAAATATATTAATGCTTACCTAATGGGACTGTCATGAGGAAAATAATACCTTTTCTCTTATATCTCTTATATATTATATTATCAATTATTAATACCTAGTAGAAGACACTGATCTATCCATACTCTTGCTTCCTCTTCCCAGAATTTGTCAACAAGTTTTGCCTATATTTTTCTGGTAAACATTTCTCAAATCTCTCTTTATTTGGAGGCTCATCATCTTTCACCTAAACTGTAAAACCTCCTCTCATGTATCAGCATGTATCCAGCACTGACTCACCCTACTTTTATTCTCATTACAACCAGAGAAATCCAGGCAGTGTGGCACTGTTTGGAATTCTGTAAATGCTGCAGTGATCGACCATATGATTTGAAATTTGCCAAGAGGGTAGAATTTACAGTTCTCACTAAAAACAGCAAAACACAGCCATTATGTGAGTGATGGCTGTGTTAATTAACTAGATGGGAGGAACCATTTTATAATTTATACATGTGTCTACATATTATACTGAGGTATTAACTCTCTGTTTTTGTTGTTTTCTATTTCAATTCTATTTGGGTAACTATATATTTTGCATAGTATATAAAGTATTTAAAATTTACTATGAGTTGTTTTATGGTTCAGATTATTGTTTATTTATTTTGGTGAATGCACCATGTGCACCAGAAAATGTTGCTCATTCCTCTATTGTTGGAAGATGTGTTCTATAAATGGAAATTAGATCAAGTTGGTTGATAGCACTATATAAGTCTCTGTATACTTAAGGATTCTCTTTCTATTTATTTCCTCAATTACAGAGAGGGGAATGTTTAAATTTTACAGAATAAATATGAGGTTGTCTACTTCTTTTAGTACCATTTATATCTACTTCATGTATTTTATAACTATTCTAATGAGTATATACATTTAAGATTATTACATTCTCTTGATACATTGACTTCTTTGTCATCATGAAATGTCCTATTTGATCACTTATTATACTGTTCCACAATACACTCTATCTCATATTAATATAACCACTACAACTTCTTTTAATTAGTTTTACATGGCATAAATTTTTCTACAGTTTTAGTTTTAAATATCCCTGTCTTCTTTTAAAGTGAGGTTCATCCAGACAAGTTATAATTGGGTCTTGCATGTTAAGCCAATCTAATAATTTATGCCTTTAAATAGTTTCAGTTTTCTTGAGGCAAAATTCACTTATAAAATTGTAAGATATTTAATGTTTAAGCTATGATGACTTGATACATGTTTACATTGTAAAGAAATTTCTCCATTTAGTTAATTAACACAAACCTCACCTCATATAATGGGTTTTTTGCTGTTGTTGTTATTGTTGTTTAGTGAGAGCTTTAATTTCTACCCTCTTGGCAAATTTCAATTATGCAGTACAATGTTTTTAACTATAGTCAGCATGTTTTATATTAAAGCTTTTACCATATACATCATTAGGTGAAGTTTTATACCTTATTATCAACCTCTGTTTCTCCCAACAGACTCCACTCTGTGAATATTTTTCTACTATCTGTTACTATGAATTTGAATTTTACTTTTTGGGATTCCACAAGGAATCTAACATGCATTAGTAATCTCACTTTGTTTAGCTTATTTCAGTTTTCCCAACACCCTTCATGTTTATCCATGTCATTGCAAATGAAAATGATAGGGTACCCTTTTATGGTTGCATAATATTCCTCTGTGTGTGTTTATATGAATGTGTACATACCACATTTACTTTCCATTCATTGGTGAATGGTCACTATGTATGTTACTTTTGTTACATACAAAAATTTGTTCATTTTTTTCTTTATGATTCATTTATGATATATTTTCTCTTTTCAGGCAAGTATCAATTTCTTCAATTTTGTCTAATTTATTGGCAAAAAATTAACTGTTCATGGTAAGTTCTTATGATACTTTGCATTTCTATAGTATTGGCTGCAATATTCCCTCTTTCATTTCTGATTATATTTGAGTTCCCTATTCTTTCTTGGTCAGTCTAATCAAAGATTTGTCTAAATGGTATTTTCAAAAGGCAAATGAAAAACACTTCTAATACTATTGACCTTTTCTATTATATTTGTGGTCTCTATTTCATTTTTATTTCTGCTCTGATAATTTTATTTCATACATTCCACTAACTTTGGACTTACCTTTTTTTTTTTTTTTAATTTTTAGAGATGTGAAGTTATATTGTTTACTTGAGATCTTTCTTTTTTCAATGCAGGTGTTCATTGCTATGAACAGTTCCCTTAAAATTGATTTTGTTATAACCATGTTGCATTCCCTCAATATAATTCTCTTTAGATTTCATCTTCAATTCGCTGACTTTTAAGTAGTATGCTGCTTAATCTCCAAAATCATGAATTTTCATTTTTTTCTTGTAACTGATTTCTTGTTTCCTAGATATCACATATATCCTTGTGTTTGGAGATACTTTGTGTGATTGTAAGCTGTTCTTAAATTTATTAGGATTATTTTGTGAGTTAATATATAAACAAATTTTCCAAACACTTGAGAAGAATGCAATATGTTTCTTTGGGATAAAAATAGTATGCAAATTTCTATTAAAGTCATTTGGCTCAAAACATCATTTAAGTCCAGTTGATTTTCTATCTGGGTGTTCTAGCCACTGATATAGCTGGAGAATTGAAATCTGCTACAATTATTGTATTAATATCTATTTTACCCTTTAGGTTCATTAATATTTACTTCATATTTTTAGGTGTCCCTTTGTTGGGTGAATAATACTTATAAATGTTATATCCTCTCTCTATATAGACCCTTTTTATCATACAAATTTACCTTATTGTATTTACTCTTTTATCACCATTATATAAAAATCTTCTTTGTCTTCTTTGGGTATATTTTATTTCAAATCTGTTTTGGTTAACATGAAAATAGCTAGCCAACTTTCTTTAGGTTTTCATCTGCATAAACAATACTATTCATCTTTTCACTTTCATTTTCTGTGTTGATTTTTTTAGGTTCTTGATAATGATATTGTGGCTTTATTTAAAAAGAAATCATCACCCATTAAACATCCATACCATGGTATTTTTGGTTAAGTAATATAAATGTTTGGTTTTATTGTATAAGTACTTGCAGATAGTCCAGGGGAAAAGATGAACAAAGAATGATAAAATAATGATAGTCACTGAAGTTGGGTTGTGGTTCATGAATGTTCCTTATTCTATTGTGCTGAGGTTATATGTGTAATAATTTTTCTAATTAAAAGTGTGAGGAAAAAAATTAATAATTATTAATAGGCATTATTATTTTAGTCATTAGTATATATGTGTATATATATATTAGTAGAAAAAAGTGCAATATCAATAGACTTTTTGTAGCATGATTTCTCTTTTTGGTATCTGGAAGTATCATACCTAATTCCCCTAAGATTATAAAAAAAATTCAGACAAAGTATCAAATGAAACTCTTCTGCTATCCTTTTGAGAGTCACAAAATCATTAACTTATACTAAGAACATTTCTCTCTCCAATAAAGGATTGAAGCTCTAATTTTATTACCAAAATGGAACTTTCTTCTTCCAACTAGCAAGGAAGATATATTACAGGAAAACAATGAAGCTAGTTTCTGTTCCTGCTGCTGCTATTTGACAGTAATGAGAATGAATATAAAATTGCAAATGTGATATAAATATTAGATGGGAAATAGGGATGTTACCATAATTCAAATTATATTTCATTATTTTCAGCTCACTAATTTTTTATAGTCCATGCTTGAAATAGCATTATACAATCTACAATATACACTAATTGAAACTGTGTCAGCAGTTAGCATTCCATTAACTAGTCTAACTTTCAAGAGGTTTAGTTTTAGCAACCACACAACCTTTTTGCATCGATAGTTTTCTTATGAGCTCTTAATTATATACAGTATTTCTATTATTCTTATTCTGAGAGGTGAATGGGCAAAGGGGGAAAATTATAATTTTTGATAATTGTTTTCTGTTATCAATATTTGACATTATTACATCAGTCTGTGGTGAATTGACACTATATATAAAAAGCTACTTTAACATGAATTTACAATTAATTTCTTTTACTTTCTGATAAAAAACTATCCCATTTACAGTGCCCCTGAATTTATAAGATATTCTACTGTAAGATTAAATTGTACTTGTCTTTGAAAAATCTCTGTTTTCCTTGATTTTTTTCTATTAGTATTCCAGGAGTAGAAATTAACTAAGCTGGAGTGGCCAGGAAGAGGAGGCAGTGGGTGACCCCCGGGGATCACAATGATGTGAAATATGTGAATGATATATGAATGATGTGAAACATATGAATGATGTGAAATATGTATATATTATTTTTTTAATTAAATAAAGCAACTAAATGCTCTTTAGGAAGATATACCCTACCCTACCTAGTAAGTTACAAAAATTAAATACAGAATTATTTCTATAATCACTCAAAATAGATGTTTTCCTAATTATATACTCTTAATCAGTCTCCTTGCACCAAAAAATGGTAAATCACATATCTTCATTTCCCTTGGCAACCCTTTTGTTTCAACTATTACAAAGTAAAAGAATCAATATCCTACCAAAAATAATAGCTAGTTATCTTCCAGTCATCAGAAAGTATGGGAGTGTCCAAATCATTCCATAGTCAAAATGTCAGTAATTTCTCAGCTGACCAACAAATCCTACCTCTGGTCAACATATATTCTAGGATTTCCTAAATAATGACTTTATGATTCCATACCCAACCAGCATTACTTGCGATTATACCAAAACCCAATTTCTACTTATTAGGTTTATTCATTTTTGAAATACTATTTTCTTTATCCCCAGTCTTATAGCACTAGCCTTGCAGATTTCACTTAGATTGTTGTTTTATATTCAACTAGCTCTTTGGTTCATCTATGAATGCAGTTCTCTACTTTTTTTTCCAAATCATACAAAAATGCCCATCAGTTGCATATAAAGAACAAGTTGGTTTTCCATATGGGAAGCTCTTCTGTGTAATCAAAGGCAGTCTTATTCTCTACAGTCATCTGAGAACTGGAGGCATTTCCTAATTCACTTGAATATCTCCTATAATCATTCCTAAGATGCAGGTTACTGTACTTTGGGGGAGGAGGGGTAAATTAATACTTGGCTTCCGTACAAGTACACTCCAGGGATGCACACTCTACCCCTCTAAAAAAACTATAGTTAAAATTGTTCAAGGTCCTTCAACAGTGATCTATAGCAGTCATTAAACACAGATTGATCGTGTTTCCATTGAGGTTCAGGGTTCATTACTAAATAAGTTAAATAATTAACAGTAGTCCCTGTTTTTGGAGTGACAGAAGGCAAAGCCCAGCTATTCTACCTCGTGGCATTATTTTACCCTTAAAAAATGACTGAATAATATCTACAGGACTCAAGTAGAGAAAATAATGAAAATTGTTTATAGCTGTTTGCATCAAAGGTAGAGATATTCCATCATCAACTACTGATTAATGTATATCGTGGCAAGGTTGAAAGAGAATAACCAGAACAGTATGAGAGGAATATGGCAGACTGCATTAAATTAAATTTATGGTGTTTTCAGCAGTTGAATAGAACCTATACCAAGATCTTTCCCTTCATGAGAAAGGATGCGGGGTGATTCTGGAAAACAGATAATTAAAATCCTTTCCTCCCCGTACTTTCTAGGGTCTAAGATAGTCTTTTCCCTAGGTACCAACATCATTATCCTGCCACTGTGATGAAATTCAGTTATTCTATTCTGGCACCTGTAAATTCACCTTCTTCCCAATTAATTTTTCCAAACTCAGTTCCTTTTTGTCAGGTTCAACCGAGATGATTTCATTAAGAAAACATACAAAGCCCTGTTAACTCTCCCATCTGTTGTTTCACTGTACAGTTTAACTGAGAATTTGTGCAACCAAATCTTCGTTACCCACAAAGTCTATAACCAAGCCATCTAACAAGAAAATATAAGTCAGAATCAAATTTGAACTCACAAGGCCCTCATGTGACCAGTAATTCACTAAAGGGTATACCACACAAGCTAACCTGGCATTGCTCTTAGGAAAAGAAAGAAGCATCATACCCAGGAATGATCCAGGAGGAGTCTCAACCTTTCCAAAGAAGTATAATCCTAACCCAAGAAGTGTCTAAAAAGAGATAATTCTTTTTTTGAACATGGTCATATTGAGTAACCAAATTTCATTATAAACAGGGAATACAGGAATCTTTTTAAGTCAACTTTTAGATGATTTTCCATCATTTAACTGAATCAGACACTTAAGAATAGAGAATAGTGAAAGGCCACTGAATATGGCCTTTGATTATGAACCGCCATACCAAATAACCCAGAAGTCTGAAAACAAGATACAGATAAGTTTCAAGGGTCACTACAACCAGCATTAGCTTCAACAGCCAAAAAGGGCAATACTGTAATCTTAAAAAAAAAAAAAAAAAAAAAAAAAAAAAAAAAAAAAAAAAAAAAAAAAAAAAAAAAAAAAAAAAAAAAAAAAAAAAA
>PVHY01002212.1:0-18392 GCA_004024945.1 Uropsilus gracilis | reverse complement strand
AGTAGGCATTCCACTGTTAGTTTCTACACCAGAAGCGTGGAGTCTTTTATGCATGTATTCTATCGTAGCTGTTGATACTCTCCCATGAAAAGTATCATGATAGATCCAACTAACAATGGTGGCAAGCTGAGTGATATAGGCTCAATTAGCAAATTGATTCCAGTCAGTCTCATTAAAAACCATACCCTTACCATGGGTATTTATATGAGTAATATACTGAATCAGAGGTTATTACTTGTTTTCACAATCCATCATCCCAAGTGTATGTATTTTATCCATGAGTCTGACATTTTCAAGCATCCCAAAATCTTAAGGTAAAAAATATGACAAGGTTTACTAAGCATTAGCCAGAACTCTGAGTGAGAATGACTTTGACTACTGTCCACACACAAAAAAAAAATTTGGACAGTAGTCACAAAAATTAGTGGACGTTTTGTCCACAAAAAAAAAAAAAATGACCATTTTCGAATTTACATAATTGATACTATTGTTGAAAAGCTGCTCAACACAGAGGATGTCATCAGCTTCTGGTTGTTTTAGTTGAACCATCAGTAAATTACCCCAGGCATTTAGGAGAAACTCAGTGAATGTAAGCGAGCAACTTCACTTCAGACAGCAGCATGGGGGATAAAGTCTCCCCAAAAGGCATAGCTGCCACCTTTTCATGTGATCTGGCTGTGGCCAGGCCAACTGCATTCTGGACCATGCCATTGACATTTGACTTTCCACCTTATTAGTCATTAAATCTATATTGACCACCCAAAAAATGCATTATCTGATCAAAGCATTATAAGGTCTTCCTGGGTCAGTCATTCAGTTTTAACAAAAGCTAAGAAGTAAAGTAATTGCTACACTTTGTCAGAGAGTATGGCTTTCTTTTACTAAAGGTTCCAACTAGAAAAATCATTAGTCTCAGAGACTTGCAGTTCAAAGGTATCATTAGAACTATAAAGCTTAAGGGTAATGGTATCCAGTTTTTTCAATTGGGAGAATCCATTTTCACACTTATGGATCAGGAATGCATAAGCACTTTTAACACTTCATTTCTTATTGCACATTCAAATATGAAAAACTATACAGAATCAACCCAATGGACTTTCCTCTCGAGGTCTCATTTCCTTTTATTCCTACTCCCCCCCCCCCTTTTTTTTTTTTTTTTTTTTGGTTATGGATTGCCATTCAGCACATGACCTACTTCTTTTCCCCTTCTTTCCTAGTAAAATGTCATCAGTTCAGTGCAAAAATTCCTTCCTTTCATTGAACTATGTGGGACAGTGACTTGGAGATTATTAATATGCTGATTAACAGAGTAATAAAAATTTGAATATCGCCTATTCCTAAAATGCCCCAGTATATTTAAATGGGTACATGTAAACTTCACTCCCCTTTGAGACTAGTAAAACAACAGGTGATTAGGGTGAAAAATTAAGGGTAATTAGCATTAATGATCTTTTTCCTAGCAGCTGAAGTCAAGGTAGAAGAAAGAATTAAAGTAAAAATGGAAACAGAAATTTTGGGAACTCTTTTAAACAATCAACTGGAATCAACAATCAACTGCAAGCTAGGCAGTTGAAAGAATATAGCAACAAAAAGTGCTTTGGTTCATCTAGCTAGGACATTAGCAAGTTTAAAAGATGATGACACAAAGAGATATAGCAATATCCAGTATATTCATTACATGGTATTTCATTATTATGTAATGATACACTGGAGATTCTACTATAGAGCAGGTTCCCGATTCAAAGAAGTAATGAAGAAAAAAACTAATCAAATTACCTGCATTATTATCTATCTTAGTGACATAAAAAATATATTGCCTTTAGCAGAATTTTTACTTATGTTTTCTTATTTTAAAGCAGGAAAGTGCAACATGATTTTGACTAACTAGACAACAGCTTTAAGACACCGAAATTTAAGCATAAATTTACATCTAAAAATACTTTCACAAGAGCATCTGCTTGAAAAAGGAGGATCTGGCCAGCATTAAATCCCACTTAAATGATGTATAGAGAGTTTATGAAAGTTCCTAAGAAACCGCTCCTTTGATCACACTCTTCTAGGAAAAAATAAATAATAGAAATAAAGTGAATAAGGAAAACAGAGAGGGAGGGAGGAATGTAGAAGAAAATAGAAGTTTACGAAAATTTCTTTGATTTAATACATACTCATCTGCAAGAATTTCATTTATGCATACCAACTCCTAAATGTAAGCAAGTTGAGTGAAGATTAAAATACAGAGGAAGGACAAAAAATTGGACTGACTGATCTATTTATTTACAGTGCTTGTTTTAGATTTAGAGAGTAAATTATGAAGATTAAAAATAGTAGTATTCTCATTATTTCTATCACATTGGTACAATTGGTATGACAGAAAAGAACAAAGAAAGAATTATGTACCTAGCATGAATTTTGGCTTTATGACTAAAAGTCTGTTAGCTTTATAGACGCTATGTCAGAAATAGTTGTGTAGGTGTATTCAAGAGAACTGAACTATGTTCACATTAAAAAAAAAAGATGGTGAATGGTGTTTTTCTAAATGTGAAGCCATGCAGAACCCTGCTTTGCAATACCAGGAAATCTGCAAGGGAGTGCTGAGATCAATGTCATTATCCAGAAGGCATTACTGAAATAGATTTTAAATCCTTTGATGTAATTGCTTGCTGAGTTTGCCATTACAGCAGCTCTATCCTTTTGACTGATTGAGGGCCTTTAACAGCTCAAGTTGTACTGAAACTGCCAACATACTCATGTTGGAATCTTAAAGTCAGACAGATGTTTGATGTTTAATTTAACTAATATGGCACACCATGAGTCAACAAAACACATTTTGTGTTAATGCCAAAGGGGGAAAAAAAAAGGTGAGGGACAGAAATACATGCAGAGTTAATCTTCCTGTTTCAGCAGAAAAATCTGTGCTCTTAGACTTATTAACATGAATTCTGATTTGAAAACCTTATGGCAATTCCTGCCCCTTGAGAAAAACTGTCTTGATTCCACAGGAGTATTTACAACCAGGAATCAGTGAATAAATTAACAGTGCATGAAATCATCAAGTAAAGTGTAAGGAGCAATGAGGTGAATATTTTTTTCTCTTAGACATTCCCAATTTTCCATGAGTCCTTGAATTTCTTGTGGTACTTCTTTTTATTATTTTAATTGTATAACATTGGTGTACACTATATGATTAAGAGGTAGAGGATAATCCCCTTCTTTGTTTTAATTCTTATTATTTTCTCACAAATATGTGAGATAATAATGTAGGGGTCTAGTTGTCTTTAGATTTTCTGTCCTATTGAAGAAAGATTAATTTGATCAAAGCAAGGTATTTTATTCATAGTATTTTCCATATTGATTATATTAATATAAGAAATATTTAACCCTAGTACAAGATATTTCTCTTCAATAAACAATGGTACCACATATTCTGATCACAAAATATAGTTAACACTATTAGTTTCTCCAGTTAATATACTTTTTCTAATTCCAATTGGAAGGAAAAAATTATTTTTTAATGTGGTTTTTGCTAAAGCAACTATATCAATTGTCATTGTCCTTTTTGTCTTAACTTTCACAGCTGATGGTAATACTACTGTGGTAGTATGGCTCTATAGTCAGAAGGTGGGAAGGATTTTGAAAATCATGATGCCATATACAAGCATATAATAGAATCATATTATGATTTCCAGTGCACTTTTATTAATATTGTATTTTGATATTCATGACACGACATCATAAAAAATAGTTTGACCAGGCTAAAGGTAATAAGGAATGTTGAAAGTATCTTTTTGTTGGGATCCTTTAAGTAAATATTTTTATGTTTGAGACCAACATTCATTTCTTAACACCATTAAATTTCTCCAAATTCTGCTTAAATGCTGACTATCTCCTTTTAGGATTACTTTCTTATAGCCATGTTTTATCATGCATCAGTAAAAGAAACCATATGACACTTTCAACATTCTGCCTGAAAAGCTCCTTAGCCTACATATCAAGAGAGTTTCCCCCAAAGAGTTTCAAGAGACTCACTGGAAAACAAACTTTCTGTGACCTGGCTATAGAAGTACCATCCCTGCTCATAAGAAGTAGAACTTACACCTCACCTGTCTATGTAAGAAGTAAAATATATTTAGAGAAAAGAAATCATTCGCAACTATTTTGGAAACTATCGGCTACACTGGCATTTGTGACTTGATAAACCAATTGTATTTCTTCTTTGATTTTGAATGATATAATTCAGGTAAATCTGGTTAGCTTTGTGTTCAGGCTTTAAGAGGTCCATGCAGTAATATCCTTGTGCGATCAGGCAATGGTAATTTTAGTTAACTTTAAAAGGCACTTTAGCAGACTTTTTTCCAGGTGATATGTTAAAGAAAAAACAAGATGAAGAGTTTAATCATATGTCATGCTCAGTATCTAGATTAGATTTTAATGTACTTAATACTGTAATGTCAATGAACTTTAATTCTTACTTTGGCTTCAGTACTATAAGGGGAACAGAGGATGTTTCAGTACCCCCTAACAAGAGCTTAAACAAAACCAACAAAGAAAACCATCTCCAAAAAAAACATTCCACTTTATCATTTAATTCTAAATGTAAATTACATTTTCTTTAGTAATTTTCAAATACTTTTAAATGATAGGTCTGCATTATATTTTCTCCCAATAGTTGGGATATTATAGGATATGACCTGTAAATAAGTCTTATCTTCTAGAGCAATGATATTTATGTATGTGACACTCACTTTCTAAGATTTTTAAATTGTAAACAAACCTAGAATTTTTGGGTAGTAGTTCCCTGGAAAATGTTTGTATGCATTGTAACTATCCAAGTATAAAATGAAGATGTGTCATATGTCTCTTTCCTGGGTAAATATTATGGTCATCTACACTACTTCAAGATACTACATACTAATCTAAACTAGAGTATGTCTTTGAGAAGAGTCTGAAACCAGAAATATATGTTGACAGTAGAAGATCTCTTCTTTCTTCAGCTATTCCTTATAATCAAGTCTTTAAATTACTACTAAAGCTGATAGCAGGTAAGATCTATGACTTCTATTGAGTCCTATTTAGCAATCTGATTCTTTTCATTATTTCAACAATAATATTAACATCCATTTATTGAAATTAACATGTACCTAATAGCTCTATTAAAAAAGATAACATTGCTATCTGAAACAAAAATATTAAAAATGTATTACTTAGCATATTAAAAGAGGATTATGTCAAATAGAATCATCTTTGACCATGTTGCTGAACTTATACAGTTATGAGAAAATTTGAAGCTCAAGTAGTTAAGATTTCCAAAGTTTCATGGAGCTGACAAACTAAGTGGAAACTGGTTGTTCAGTTGAAACACTTGTTGACTAGAGCTATCAGAAGTGTGTTTATTATTATCTTCCTGATAGGCTGACTTTCCAAAGCATAAGATTATCACAAATGTGTTGGCATTCAGATATGTGCTCACAAAGAAGAATCGTTATTGGTCAATTGAACAAATATAACTGTTTCTCCTGGCTCTATTTTAGGATGGCTCCAAAAGCCAATCTATTCACTGATGTGAGAACATTTCACAGTCTCCAATCAAAAATGTAAGGAATGATTGCTGGGAATGACTTATGTTTGTCCTCCTTGATTGATACTTAGTATTCCATCATGTATATGTAACACTTTTTTTTTTTAGCCAATCATCTGTTTTAGGGCATTTGGTTTGTTTCCAAATCTTGGCAATTGTAAACAAAGCTGTAATGAACATTCACGTACAGGTGTCCTTTAGAATTAATGTTTTCACATCCTTTGGGTAGATTCCTAGTAGTGGGGTTGCTGGGTCAAATGGTAAGTCCACTTTCAATTGTTTGAGGGTCCTCCACACAGTCTTCCATAATGGTTAGACCAGTTTGCACTCCCACCAGCAGTGTAAGAGAGTTCCTTTTTCTCCACATCTGCGCCAATATTTGGAACTAGAAAGACTCATATTAGCAGAAATAAGTCAAAAAGAAAAAGAGAAGTATAGGATGGTCTCACTTATATTGTGGATATAGGGAAAAACAACAAACAAATAAGAAAGAATGAAAACAACCAATGGAACTGAACAGTGGAACGAGAGAGGAGGAGAGGGAAGAAGGCGGGGGAGGTGAAGAGCACAAAAGATCAGGATGGTTAATAAGTGTTAGCAAAGTGGGAAAGCCCCGGGGTACACAATAATGGAATACTGTAATATAAATATACATATATATGCAAATTTTTTTAAAATTTAAATTAAATTTTAAAAAAAAGAAAAAAGTAAACTTAATGCTAGAATGTTAAAAAATGAAAGTTTGGAATGAAAGAAGGAGAGGAAAAGGGGGAAGATGGAGAGAAAGCAACATGAAGAGATAGAAGAGGAGGGGAGGAGGACGAGAAAGAAAGGAGGCAAAAAAGAAGAAAAAGTTGTAAGCAAACCTTGATGAGATGGAACTTCCTATGAAACTGTATTTCTTAGCTATTCAAAGTTCTTCAGTTCCACATTTTGAGGGATTATTTATTTCTGTCCATCAGGGGAGAAATGAATGACATTCTCATTCACTTTTTCTAACTCTTATCTTTATTTAAGTAATTCATTAATAATAATGATAATAATACTAAAATGGGTTTAAAAGGAGAAATCTTACAAGTCAGACAATATATTTTCATCAAACTTTTCATGTCATTGCTTCCTTGCATAATCTATTGATTTGTTTCCAAGTACAACTCAAACTACTGACTGTATTTTGACAAGCATTTGATTTGTACATGAAATATTTCATTTTTAAAGTTAGGCACATTCCCTCTCTTCATACCATCTTCCTCTAACAAAAGGAGAAATCTCACTTCTCTCACCTTGGTTTTTGACTGACTTAACTGATTGCCTGACCTGTATAATGAGGTAGAAGTGACTTTTTAGTATCCTCGGAAGTGATATTCTGGGATGCTTTGCACATTTCAACTGGATTTCTCAGAACTGTTCACAAACTCAACTGAGTATAACCTAGTTTTCCTGTTCTGAAAAATCCAATAATATGAGAAGACCACCTATTGTTCCAGGCAACATCTCTAGGTGAGTTTATATCCAACAGTCATCATTTACCTGCCTGCTGTGTGAGAGCCATCTGAAATGACCAATCTAGTCAAGCCTCTACATCATAGCAGTGATATGATACCAAGTGAAAACAGCCCAGACAAACCCCAAAACTCTGAAAGATGATATTGTTGTTTTAGACCCACAGAATTATTAAAATTTATAGAATTATTTGCTACACAATAATAGATAGTGGAACATTAAAATTGGCTAGTGATTTAACATCATTTCTATAAACAGGTTACAGACACTATTTCCAAGTATCTAAAAATCAAGCATATTCACTATTTTTTTCATACAATCCAGTAACTTCTATAGGAGAAAGTATCTATCTGATATTTTATTGGTCAAAGAGGTAGAACTTTAAAAATAAGTTCATTTTAGATAAGCTATGCTTTGTAAAAAAGCAAGTAAGCATTATTTTACTTAAGTTTAAAAGTACTTTATTTTTAACATCTATAGCTAATTACACCCGGTGTAGTTTCAAATTGTGGTATTGCACAGCAGGCAATAGCAGCTTTGTAGAATCAGAATTTGAATCTCTGCCAGACCACTTACAGTCTTCATGTACTTGGGAATTAACCTTTAGCCTTGTTTTCTCATCTCTAAAATGAGTATTATAAAGTCATATTACTCATAGAGTTTTAGTGAATTTTAAATGAGAGCATATACATAAAGCATATAGCATGTTGCTTAGCATATTATAAACACTGATTAAATGTTAGTTACAGTTAATCTCTAGCATATTAACAACTAATTAATAACTATTCAGACACTTAATTAAAACTCGATCCAACTTATAAATGCAAGATGAAAGTCCAAGGTTCACTATTGTCTGTCTTTTGGAATATTTACCAGAATATCTTTGGCAGTAGGTGAATTTTTGTTATTTATTAAGTGTGTATGTGTGAGTATGTGTGTGTGTGCACACATTAAGGTAAAGAAAAAAATGTCTCTCTGATGCAGTTTTACCAAAGCCTTTATATTAAACTTTTATCAGACAGTATTAAGTTTCCTCAGCCCCCTCACACAAAATAGAAATAATTTTTAGTATCTACATTACTGTGGCAGTCAAGTATATGACTACTTTGACTTAATTATTTGCCAGAATTACGATCAAATTTTGAGAGTAATTCTTTTATAACTAAATGTTTTAATTGAACAAAATATGTACTGATAAACTATAAAAACTTCATTTTAAAATTTAGTTGTCCAAAACATGTTTATCATATATTAGTATTAGAAATTATGCTATAATTCAAACATAACTGAAGTGACATTTCCTAAATAAAAATAGCTTCAAAAAATTATTTTTGTATTGTGTAAAGTGTTCTTTTCATTCATATTTACATTTGTTGATATTTTATAAATATGAAATATTAAGCAAAATAAACATAATTACCTTTGTGTCTACGCTTTAAACCATGCCAGATCTTTTACAGTAACTTTTTATCTCCACTTAAATTTGTTTATAATGATACTTTATATTTGTTTTTATTTGTCCCTACTCTAAGTAGAAAAACAGTATTTTGAATAAGACATACAGAACAGTATTTTGAATAAGACATACAGAGTCTGCACAATAGCAAAAATTGGGAAGAATCTCAATGCAATAAACTCCTAACTGGAATCTCTGCTTTCATTCTTGGCTCTTGAATTAACTCTCAGCACAATGGTCAGCCCAAGTGAGCTTGTAAGAAATAAAAGTGAGGTCTTGCCACTAATATGACCAATGCAAATAGCTTTCCATCTCACTCAAAGTAGCACGCAAAGTTATCACAATGGCTAAGGGCTCTACATTAGCCTCCACCAGCTACTCCATTAACTTTACACTTTCATCCCCTACTATTGTTGCCCAAATTTACTCCACTCCAGCTACACTAGTCTCTTAGTTTCTTATTTAATTCACCAGACACACACTTATTTCACTGACTTTTCCCTTGCTATTCTCTCTGTTTGAAATGCTCATCATCACTTTCTCCATTTCTCATTTAACTATGCTTCTGTATATATTTTATGGAATAAATATTCTCTAGTAGCCAAAAATACAACAGTGAACAAACATTAAAAGGTCTTCATGGAACTTATATTCTAAAGAGGTCAGTGAAAAAAATAGTAAATATAAACTTCAATCTAGAGAATTATAATTATGAATGAAAAAATTAAAATGAGTGGAAGGCAGAAGATATGTGATAAAATGTACAGAAATTTTAGCTTCTACAGATGACTAACTTCTACAGATGACTTAAATTCTTAATGTCAGGCAGCTCTCCAACTCTCCTGCAACTAGCAGGTGCTTTTTCTTTTGTTCTTTCTCCTTTTTCTTATAAACTTACTATTTTGAAATATAAAAAGAAATTTTATTATCAATCCAACCCTGTTTTATATTATTTAGTGTTGCAATATGTTCTGAGTAATTATCCCTGAATTATTCTCTATAGAAACTATTACTGTTATTTTATATTTTACTTTTTTTGTTTTGACTCTAATTACTGGGACATAACTTCTCTATAATGAACTTTTGTCTATTTTACTATTTTGTATATTCACAATCTACAAAATACTTAGCACATTGTAGACACATAATAAATATTTGTTGAATCAACAAATGACAAAAATATAATAACTGAGGAGAAAGGCAACATCAAATCACCTTGGTCAACAGGGTTAAGAGTAGTAAGTGAAAAATAATTAGTTTGGAAATGATGCAGTAAGCAATTAGATCTCAAGAGCCAAACCCAAGCTACCATAAGGAGATCTATATCTCTTGATGCCTGAGCTACTCTCTCCTTCCCCCAAGGTATTCCATATATAGCCACAATAATCAATCATGACAGTGTCTTCGAATTTTATAAGGTTGTTTTCACCTTAGATTATCTTTGACAAAATTAGAATAGACATAACTATAAAAACAAACATGACAATTAAGATACATAAAGGATTTGAACATACTCTTCTCCAAAGACATACATATGGCCAAAAGGCACATGCAAAGATGTTCAATTTCTTCTATTACTTAAATAGTGAAAATTTAAGTAATGAAAACCAACATTGAGATATCACTTCACACCTGTGAGAATGGCAATTATCCAAAATACAGGAAACAGTTATTGCAAAGAATGTGGAGAGAAAGGGACCCTGACAGACTTTTGGAGCCATTATAGAGATTTCTCAAAAAATTAAAAATAGCACTTCAATTTGATCATTATTCAAATTCGAGTATTAATACCAAAATACAAAACCACTAATGCAAAGAGATATGGACACCCTATGTTTATTTATTGAGGCACTACAATAGTCGGGACTGGAAATAACCAAGGTACCCATCAACCAACTGACAAATAAAGATGTGATACATATACATACATATAGAGAGAAAAATATACTTTTATAAATATAGAAATTTATGTCTATCTAGATGTAATACTCATATCTATATCTATCTATATGGATCTATTATCTGTATGTCTGTCTATCCTCCTTTGTTCATTGCGGATATGTTTACAATAGTGAAGTTATGGAAACAGCCTAGTGTCAAGAACAAAGAAGTAGATCAGAAAAGCCTGGTATACACAAATATACACATACACAACTAAATACTACTCAACTACTAAATATAAAATCCTGCTATTTGCAAAAGTATGGACAGAACTAGAAAGGAAAATTCCAGGAGAAGTAAGTCAGAAGGAAAAAATAAGTATGAGATGGTATCACATATATGTAGAATATGAAAAACCACAACGAAGCATTACCTGAAACCAGTAATAGACTATTAAAATCTTACTGCAAAACTGTGTCAACAAGAAAGGGAAAGTGTTACAGTGAGAGTGTGAGAGGGAAGAGATCCAATGGGGCACTGGTCTTGGGTAAGGTGTGAAAGGACAAACAGATAGAGGTTTGAACCTCAGAGCAAATACAAAGATATATTTGAAAAAATACAATTTGAGTGAAACATTATTTTCAAAACCTCCAGCTGAATTCCTATAGCAAAAAATAAAGTACCAGTCCAAAGAACAAAGACTTTCAAAATGAATTTATAAAATTAAACTCCATAATGCATTGCAATTTTTAAATTTTTAAATATTTGATTAATAAAAATAAATCAACTAATTTCATGGATGATTTTTTTAACAGTGCTGAGAAAATTACATGAGACATACAAAGAAAAAAACAGATTATCAATATTTCAACATCATTATTACTTAAACTTGGCATCTATATATTTACAGAAAAAAAATGCTGGTTATTTTGACATAAGCAACATCTACTAAAAATCAACTAGAAGTGCCTTGGAAAGGATGTCTTACTAAGTTTCAGTGTCAGTATTTCATACTCTTTGGCCATAATTAAACAGTAATAAATAATGCAATTTACAAAAGTAAATACAAATTCAGAATAAATTCCATGTGTACCAACCTTAAAATATACTAAAAAGAGACCATTTAAAATGGAATCTTTAAGTAAAACTCTAAAAATCTTGTAACTAACAAAATGAGAAATCTACATTCTAAATCTGTTAGGTAACTAAGAATAAACTAAAGGGAAAATGCACAGCTTATGTGTTTCTCCCCACCCCATACCTATATATATAGATACATAGATATAAAAATAATCATTATCAAAATTTTGAAAAAGCAAGCTAAATAATCTCAATCACATATAAACATAAAAGTAAATCTCAAAAAATGATATCTTTTAAAAAACAATGCAGATCTGAATTAATACTATGAGATATTTAAAATATAATGGTAATAGCTATAATAAATACATATGATGTTAAATCAAAACAAAATAAAAGAATTCGGTTCAGAAACAGCCTGATAAATAAGCAAACCTGAGCGTTTTATGTTGGTACACACTTCAACAGAGAAAAGTAAATCATAGTAGTAAAAATGATGTGAAAGTTTATTGGTCCTGAAAAAAATAAAGCCAAAGTCCTCAAATAACAGATATGCAAACTCTAGATGCATTATAGCCATAAACACAAAAGGTAAACTTATAAAGTTAAAAAAATGTAGGAGAGAATTTTGTATGTTTGTAACTTCAGGGTAGATAAGGGTTTCTTGAGCATAGAGACCCATGTAAACACAAATATAAGGTGTATCTATGACTGTCAAAATGAAAGCTTTCTAATCAACACAGCCAATAACAGATGGCAGATGGGAAACTGATATTTGCTTTGTAAGAATAAACACCTTGTTATCGAAGAAATGCAAATTACTACAAGTATGCTTTATTTCTTTACATGAGTAAATTTGGTAGAAATTAGAATTGCAGATAATGCAGAGATGTCTATGCTATAAGGGGTAGACACTTTCATGTACTAATAGAAGTGTTACAATCAGCTTTAAGTAATCTTGCAACTAAAGAAATGAAAACACAAGTAAATTACAGTATGACAATATCATTTGTGCAAATTAAAGTATAATGAACCAACACAAACATTATTGTATAGTTTGTTAGATCATACACAGAGTTCACACACACACAACGCATACATACATACACAAGCACTGAGTTATAAATCATAACTGTGAGAACTTCTAAGGCAAAAAAAAATCAAAGAAATGGTGGCAGATCACTAAGCAGAAAAGAAAACAAAACAAAGTAATATTCCTTGCAATGATAATGATGAGAATATATCATAAACTAGTAATAAAGTGTTCCTTAGAGGTATGATGCTCCTGACAGTAATAAACACTAAATAAAAGCAGAAAATGTAATATATGCAGTGTTTTCAAACACGTAAACACTGTATCTGCTCTTAATTATCCATAGGTTCTGCAGCTATTTTCAAACACAAAATTAATGTTTCAATATTTATCACTTTAAATATATCAACTATTTTCAGATTTAATTGGTCTGGAAAACATCCATAATACAGATGTACTCTAAAGTGTCTGTATAGGCTTAGAACAATTATGGAAAATTTCAGTGTGATTTTTTTCCACCAATACTTGTGTTTCCTTATAAAAATAACAAAACATTTACTTGTATGTTTATTAAACTATTTTAAAATGCCAAAGAACTAACTTATACTCAATAAAAAATATTTTCAATTTCCACTAAAATTTCAATTTCTACTAAAGTTATCCAATGTTTTAAATGTAAATCATACAAATAATCTGCAACCTTTAAAATAATTCACTCATTTGGTAGCAACAGCATTTATGGTGTCAAGGCCTTGACTTTGAACTATCCTTTGTAGAAATTTATAATACAAAATAGATATAGTACTCTATATAAAGAAGAGTTTTCTGTTATTTAATAAAACACTTTAATTCCAAAAAAGCAAAGAATCCAACAATGTCAAATAGTCTTAAAAGCAATGGTGTATATCTTGTAGAGGTTGAGTACTTAATAGCATTTTCTTATTTGTCTCTGACAATAACTATTATAAATGAACTCCTGTATCATGCTAAGGGGTAGTTGCTTTCCTCTAAAAATATTATATTTCTTATTACAACCTTTTTCATTTTGACCAACTACATTATTTTTACTCTTTGTCTTGAAAACTGCATTATATGACATCAACAAGGTTTCAGGCTGTTTAGAAGATAAGATTTACACAATGCTACAAAAGATTTCATATTAATAAAGGCTTGTTGGATGGCAAATCAACTGGCCTCACCTAATCTAAATAATTTATTTTTAATCATTGATGGGGAAATAACACCAATAGGCTGAAGTCTTACCTTCCACCAACACACTTACCTTTAAATCTTTCTACATTTTCATTTTCTCTTTATTGGACATTTTATGACTATTTGATATCAATAAAGACAACTATACACTTAAAGTTTTTCAGTTTTCTTCTTCTACATTGTGATTTTCTCTTCTTTCTTTTATGTTTACTTTCCACACTTGTGCTTAGGTTTCTATAGAGCTGTTTCTATAGAGTTATCATATCATTTCATCAATCACAGAATTATGAGAGGAAGTGGTGTGGTAACACTCTATACTCAAAAGTTTGGGGTGAAGTGTGAATTAACCTACTGAAGAGTAGAAACCATAATCTACCTTAACAAATTGACTACAGAAGCCACCTTCACAACTGAAATTAGGACGAATCAACTCTACAAAAGCTTACCTGCTTCAAAGAAAAGATCCATAGAGGCTCTCATTTGGTATTTCTCCTCAAACTGGTAGGACTATAAGGCAGTACATAAAAACACAAATTGCCTATATAAAAAAAATTGCCAAACAGCATTTTAGTACCTCAAGTTTAAGCAAAAAGAGAAAAGATCAACAGACTTGAAAAAATGGTTTGTTATGCTAAAAAGGAGATCTAAAAACAGAGGAACTTGGGGAAAACAGAAACAATCTAGGAAATGATAAAAAAAAAAGTCAGATTTTCAAATAAAAGAAAACATATCTATATAAAAACATCAGTTTTCTGTTTGCCTTAAGTGAGCACTCAAAAGAACAAGAACTAGATTTTTGAAAATATATGTCTCATAGTATAGATATTTGACAGAATTTGAAGAATTTAAAAGTTGCAGGAATTTCCCAGACATTAGAAGGAATAAGACAATGAATAGGAAGTTGGATAGAAAAGATTTTTTTAAAGGACCTGTCAAAGAAGTTTAACAAGTTAGGGATGTAAAGAAAGGGGAGAGAAATTGAGAACAGAGGGAAGGGGTTGGATCTAAGAAATTATAAGGTCATCTCACAGAACTAATTACATAAGTGCCACAATAGAAAGTTGAGGTGCAGCCAGTGCCAGCAAGATTGAGGAAGGAGGAGCACACCAAGGATTAAGAAGTAAACACCATTCAGCTGCACCATAGCACTTTGCAACCAGAAGACAGTGGAGCAAGACTTCAAATTCAATTAATCAAATGTATAACTCAGGAACACTTTAATACCACAAGATCTCACAATGAAACCTCCGTTTCATTCTTACAAAATCAGTGAGTAAACCAAGAAAATGTAAAATCAAACTGATATAAAGATTCGAATACAAAGGAAAGATGAGAATCCTCACACTGGGGATCCCAGGAAGACCCAGGCCACAGAGTCGGCATTTCAGAGACAGCAGTCCAGACTGCACAAGATAAAAGATGTAACAGTGGCTTACTTCTGAGTGATTATCCACCCAACCAATTGCTGGGGTATCACTTAATAAGGTTAAAAACTAAGCTCCCACTCCTTGCCCCATTGGCAAGTTTTTGTTTTTGTTTTAATTTTTTTATTTTATATCTAAATTCTGATAAATTCTTACATAAGTAAATAAGGTAAATGGTTACTGGCATGCCTTCCCTCCTCCACCCCCACTCCCTTGTCTCCACTCATTGTTCTTTTTTGGTTTGTGTTGGGTTCGTTGGTCCTTTGTCTCTTTTTCTGTGGCTGTGTCCATTTGTTGGATGAAGGACTGTGTTCTAGGGCCATGGCACATTGTGCTTGATGGTTTGTAGTCCTTAGCTTTGTATTGGGAAGCCAGTCCATGCTCATTTGGGGTCTATTGGTGTCTTCTAGTTGCTGGATCCTGTACGATCTCCTTGCCATTCCACTTGTCTCCACACCCCCTTTCTCTGACCTCTGGCTTTGGGGATCCTTTCCTCCAGCCATTGTCAATGAGGAGGTTTCTCAATAAGGGCAGGCATCCACTGATGGACCTTGCAGATCATCTCCTCTCCCTCCATTTGCAGATGTACTGTAGAGTCAATGCCCTGACTCTGCAGGACTCTCCATGTTTCCTTGGATGGCCGATTCCATGTGGAGTTTTGATTCCTCAGCTTCTAGTGAAGCCATAGATGAAGGTCTGATAGGTCTTTACCACAGTTGTTTCTCCATTCCAGTACCTACTATCTTTCTGAATGATCCTTGTTCTGAGTCCCACACATGTGTTTGCGCAACTCTCTTCTAGCCCTTCATCCATTCTATGTTGCTGTGTGCACGTTTATGCTATTAGTCCTCCTGTGAGCTAAGTGGAGTGAGGGTTAAGCAGCAAGGGTGTCATCCTTCCCCACTCCCTATTCCTGGATCAGGGATGGATCCAGTCTTGCCTATGCACTGGTCTGGGGGTCCTGGCCGGCCCCTGCGTTTCCCTTACCCTCCAGGTCAACCCGACCATTGACAAGTCTTAGAGTTAAATACATAAGGGATGGAATCAGGTTGTCATGGGAAATGGGTCATGAAACCCACCCCTGTTCCAGGAATGCAAGACCAGGACACATTCTATGCCAAAGGCCAGCACCCAAGACCAGGTATGACAGCAGATAAATGGCACAAATGGGTGCTCCAAGTTAGAAAAAAAAAAAAAACTGTAAACATAGTGTAAAAGAGATCCTCAGCCAGATTTGTATCTCCCCTAAGCTGTTCCTCTGGCTCCCTGCTCAAAGAGCCATCAACCAGGGGAACCAGAAGCTATAGAAGCATCTGCTGGATTCTGTCACATTCACTCCCTTTGATAGGACCTTTTTCATTGTTTGTCAGGTCCTACTGGGATTGAGTACTTCCACGACGTCCTGCAGCATGTGGGGGCTATCATAGGTAGCCTCTTTCTCAGTCTGTCCCAAGGGGACTGCCAAGTCTGACCTTGGCAATGGCTGCTCCCAGCTTTCCCACCCTCCCTGGACTCATTGATACCTGTCAATACCTATAGTGGCAATTGGGTTTTAAGGACCCTCACTGGAATTTGCTGAGGACTGTGTGGGGCCTACCTTTGTGGATGTGATATTAGGTCCTGCCCTCAAACTCAGGATGCTATGCTGACCTTTGCAGAGGCCTGCTATGGTGGTCCTGCCTGATCTGTATGCCTCCTAGGGCTTACCGAGGCTGCACCCAAATCGACAGTGGTCTGCTTCTAACACTGACTCCAGTGATGGCCTAAGTCTGCGAAAGGCTGCTGTGGAAGGAACTTGAAGGTCTACTATGCCAGTTCCTTTCTCTGACTTGCGGGGCCATCGGGGTTCATTTTGTCTGCCTTCCTGGGCTGCTTAGGTAATAGCCCATTCCGCTGTTGCCAGATGCCCATCATCCAGATGTCATTCCTAGTATGCATGGTCATCGCCTGTTTCTCTTTCAGAGTTTTCGGCTTTGTTCTGCTACAATCCAGTTGTGAGTATGCAGAGGAGGCACGGCCATAAGTTTCACTCTGTTGCCATCTTGCCCCACCCAATTTTTTTTAACAGGCAGGGTGAATTGTACTTGATAATTTGCCCTTATATGATTTGTATGAAATCCAATTGCAATATTTAAATAATTCTGTTAGTGTAAATATTATTATACTATGAAATGTCACAGTAGGTGATTACATAGGATTCTATGCTTTTTAAGATATGCAAAAGTATTGATTTGATAGACAAAATAAAGATAAAATAAATTGAGAAAATAAAATTCTAAACAGCATTAAAAAGAACTAGAAAAAGTCTCATGTCCATCTTTAAATAGCCAAGTAACATGGCAAGTCTGTGACAGTTCTACTCGGTAAAATATGCCAGCAAAAACTCCAAACAACTTCACTTCAAGACACATAAAACGATGGTCACAAATAATCTTTTATCTTCTTGCAAGTTACAGCCCCTATGGGACTCAGAACCAATGTTAGTTAAAAGAGGAAGTTGAAGTTGTATGTTTCAATGTTTTCCAGTTCTAATATCTGTAAGTTTAATAACTAGTCTGCAATGGTTGGTATTTCTACTAGATTAGCACCTACCTTAATTCTCTTATTCTCTTTCATTTTCCTGTGTAAACTTGGCATTATCTGAAGCACATTTTGTGTGCATGTGTTGTATATCCATGTGTTATGGATAGTTAGCATTTTTATTATCTGCCTCTCCCCAATGTAAAACATATGAGGACAAGGAAAAGTTATCATTTATTACTGTGTTTTATTTTTCATAAGGAACTAGAATAGAATCTAACATATATTAGACAGTCAATAAATATTTGATAAATATATTTTCAATTTCAAGGGTTTGACAACATCACTGCTTAACATTCAATCTTCTTTTCTTCAAACATTGACAATGCAAGAAGATAAATGATCGATTGTGACTGAAATTTTGTAAGTAATCAAGCTAGAATCTATATGTAAGTTACATCCAATTGTTTGTAGTCTTCTAACATAATGTCAATAATTTATTTTGATTGCAAAATATTTTTCTTTCCTTGATATAACTCAGTTCTCTGAGCAATACTCTTGCAATAGAGTATGCAATTGACACGATAGGATTTGTGCTTCAATTTCTTTTTCTTTACATAAACAGCTTCTCTGTGCCATTGAAGAGTCTGGTAAACAACTCTGCTAAATGGTCAAGTTGAGCACTTCAGCTATAGTTTTTAATTACAT